>JAFLJL010015667.1:0-20736 GCA_018398815.1 Conus ventricosus
CGTCACTTCCTGTCGGTCTGACTGCTTCTCTGTGTCTCCCCCCTGCTCATGGGCTGGCTGGCAGCTCGCCAGTCTTCACGGCTGATAGTGTCGAACTGTTTGATTCGCTCGCGAGCAAAGGGTGCGTGCAGACAACAGGCCGCTTGGTTCTGGTTCTGACTCCATTTCTCATACAGTCCTTCGAATGAGACTATAAACCGAGGTTATATATGTAGGTGAACGCACGCATAGCGTCTTGCACACACGTAAAATCCCATCACCAACTTTCGGAAGAGTAGGCCAGTTTGGCAGTTGGTATGGATGACACGTTACACATAGCATGCACCCTGCGTGAGAAATGGAAAGAATGAAGGAAGTAAGAAAACTGAGTGAACGACATTGAACAATATTGACTGGATGACTCGGGGAAACGACTGAATGAAGCGCCAGCTGCAGCTCTTCAGTCGGCACTACCCAGGTAGGCAGCCCGTTGTGCAAACGAGTGTGGACTGTGAAACGCTTAGAGCTTGGCCTCTAGCCGAGGATAGGCGCCATATAAGCATTCATGATAATGATAATAGGAAGAAGCTGACATGCTCGGAAATGGGGTAGCTACAATTGCGAGCAAACAGGACCCCGATAAATCCGAATAGTGGAAGAGGGAAGAGAGATACCAGAGGTACTTTCTCCTCTGCAAAACTAATAGTATAACTTCTTCATTCCTCCGCTCTTCATCACTGGAGAGATTTTCGCCCGCGTGACCGATTTCAACCCCACCATGAAGGTAGCGGTATTCAGTCTTCGGGAATGGGGAAAAAAAAAGACAATCCACCGATCTATCCCACAGGTAAATTCTGACGGCTGTCCGCACCAATCTCATGGTAGCTGATTGTCTTCGGCGAATCACGTGGCCTGACATATTCCATTTAAGTTCAAAAGGTAAAATATTAAGAAAAGAAAACCTGGACAAAGTTTAAAACAAAAAGTAGTTTTTGAAATTCAGTTTCCTTCGTTTAAAATTTGTCTTCAAAGGCCGGAGGTCACACCATTATAATATCGTCATTATTCCCCCCCTCTACTGCGCCAAAGTTAGTAACGACCCCTCCTAGTGACGAGAGGAGAGAGAGAAGATGAGGAGGGAGAGTTGTGAGTGAGGTCGTGAGGAGTAGTAGAGAGAGAGAGAGAGAGAGAGAGAGAGAGAGAGAGAATGGGGAAAAGAGACGAGACAGAGGACAGGTCTGACAGAGAGAGAGAGAGAGATGGAGAAGAGAGAATGAGAGAAGAGAGAGAAAGAAAGGAAAAAAGACAGAGACAGAGAGGGAGTGAGAAAGACCGAAGAGAGAGAGAGAGAAAGACAGAGAGAGAGAGTGATGAGATTTTGGGATGTGAGAGAGAGAGAACGGGGGGGAGAGAAGAGAGAGAGAGGAAGAAGAGAGATAGAGAAAAAGAGTGAGAGAGTGACAGAAAGAAAGAGGAGAGACAGAGACAAAGGAGAGAGGACACAGAGACAAAGAGAAAGACAAAAAGAGAAAATGACAGAGAGTGAAAGAGAGACAGAGGAAGAGAGATAGAGTGAGAGAAGACGAGAGATAGTGAGTAGAGACAGACATGAAAAAAGTCAGAGACAAAGAGAGAGTCAGAGAGAGATAAAAGAGAGAAGAGATAAGGAAAGAGAGAGAGAGGTCAGATGAGTGAGATGAGAGAAGTACACAGAGATAGAGAGAACAAAAGGTTGAGAATGAGAGAGAGACAGAGGACAGAGAGACTGAGAGACAGAGAAGAGAGAGAGAGAGAGGGAGGAGAGATGAGAGGAGAGAAGAGGAGAGTGATGAGAAGGAGAGAGGAGGGAGTGAGAGAGATGAGAGAGAGGAGAGAGAGAGACAGAAAGGAATGACAGACAGACAGACAGACAGACAGACAACGGACAGACAGTTCACCTGTCGGGACGCGGTGGGCAGCAGACAGAAGGGACTGCAGAGTCCTTGCACGTCCAACTGTGAAGCACCACATGACCGCAGCTGCAGTGACAAGCGTTGGGTCTGTGAGGTCACGAGCTGGCTGCACGTTTGCTGTTGGACCTCGGGAGGCTGACTTTGACTCTGCACCGTCACCTGAAATGTAAAGAAACACGTGCAACGTAGACATATGCACCACACACACACACTAAACACACACACACGCGCGCGCGCGCGCGCGAGCCGTTGAATCAACAGACCCACGTAATGCGGCGGCAATAACCCACACGACACCAAACTCACTACCACTCCACACCACAGTACACACAACACCACACCACACACACCGCGCCACAGACACACACTAACGCGTGGCGCGCGCGCACACACACTCACACACAACAACACCACACACAACAACAACCACATATAGATAACCACAAACGATCGCGCGCGCGCACACGCACACTCTCACAACTACACAAGCACATAGTTGCTCAAGATTGAAAAATCTCGCGGAACTTGACAAGAAAAAAAAAGAAAAAAGAAGAACAAATATTATAGCGGGGGGAAGTGAAGCGGAAAGAGGGGAATGAGGGTGGAGAAGGGGTAGGGAAAAGGGGAGGGTATAAGGAGAAAGTGGGGGGGGGGAAGATTGAGGTGGAAGGGGGTGAAGGGGTTAAGGTTAGGGGGAGGCAACAAACATGTTTGGGTGATGCTGAGAGACTGTATTTTCTTAAACATCCACAAGCACTTTAAATAAGCTGAAGTGTTGCATTTGCGATGAAGACTCTTCATTCACGCGCGCGCGTCGCCCACCCACGACGCACCAGCGCACGCACACAACACACCACGCACGCGCGCGCGCAGACAGAAGAAGACAGAAACACATCAACAGACAGACAACACTCCAACACACACACACACACCTCACACACACAACCCCCCCCCACCCCCCCCCCCCCCCGGCATTATCCTAGAACCCCATCTAACTCGTCTATACCGCACACCCCGTTTTCTATTATCCCCCCCCCCCCCCCCCCCCCCCCCCCCCCCCCCCCACACCACACACACGCGCGCGCGTGCGCGGCGCAAGTAGACAGAGAGGCAAAGGGAATGGAGTGGAGGGAGGTGGTGGGGCGTCGAGGGGCAGGGATAGGGGATGGAAGGGCGGGAGGTGTGGGGGGGGGGGGGGAGGTGGGGGGGCGGGGGGAGGGCGGGGCATTAAGTGTTTGGGCATAAGTCAAATCGCTCTATCGACATGCGCTTGTCAACGTTGCGTGCTGCTGACTAAAAAAGAGACTCCCTATAATCTGTAAAGAATGAGCAGAAAAATTTATTTATCTGACTCGGAGGCAAAAAAAAAAAAGAAAGGGGGGGGGGGGAAGGGGTGGAGGCGATGGGGAGAGAGGGGAGGTGGTGGTTGGAGAAGGAAAGAGGAGGGGGGAGGGTGGGGAGGGGGGGAGGAAGAAACCCATGTTTCGGTGGTTTAAGGAGACTTTCACGTCTTGGTGTACAAGTTCGTGGTTGATTGTTGCTGAACAATTACACGTTAAAGAAATAACAACACAACAAACAACAACAACAAAAAACACGTTCAAGTACCAACAATACAACAAACAACATACAAACAAAAGGGGGGGGGGATGGAGAGGTGGGGGTAGAAAGAAAAGGACGTGTTGATGGGAGCAAAAAGGGGTGAGGGTGCGGGGGAGAAAAAGAGGGTGAGGTGGAGGGGTAGGACGGTGCGGGATGGGGGGAGGGGGGTGCAGGGGGTGAGGGAGGGGGATGGAGGGAGGGGGGGAGGAAAAAGAAAGGAGTGTTGAGGGAAGCAAAGGGGGAGGGGAGGGGAGAGGGGGTAGAAAAGAAAAGAGGGGTGAGGTGGACGGGGTAGAGGTAGGACGGTGCGTGGAGGGGGGGGGAGGGGAGCAGGGGGGGGGGGGAGTGGGGGGGAGAAGACGAGGGGGTAAGGTAGCCTAAAGCATGTTATGGTGTGAATCAAGCCGAGAATTTAGCTCTCCACCACCCTCACGCGCACTGAAGTGTTTGTGTGTGTTGAAGTAAGCCGAAAGTAGTAAGGACAGGGACTTCTCACCCCCAATAAACCGGAGCTGCCCCGGAAGAGCCCATGGTCGACAGCGCCTAGGACGAATTCATCATGATCAGGATGCTCGGTGATATTATCGATCGATCACTTGTGACGTCCCTATTCATAGACCCTACCGGGCGAATTGCAATCACGAGGGGTGCAATTGCTGTAAGAAAAAATTGTAAACAACCAACAAATGACAGATGGTTTAAGCGACTCGTGTTGGGTTAGGGCGTCTCTCAAGGGAGACATCACATGATGAAAAGACAGTCAGTTCCCTTGAAAGGCCCGAACTGTACTATTGAAACCCATACTAGATGAGGCTGATTGAATCTTTAACCGGTTATACCAGTGTAATGATGGAGATTTTGGGGGTTATTAGGTGTCTTTGTTTGTTTATTTATTTATTTACACCGTCTTCAAGGGTGACAAACACAAAACAAACAAAAACCAAGCGGCTCACTTGAACTGTAACTGGTAATCCTTAATAGTGATTATCAGTGATTTTTCACAGTGCTATTAAAACCTAGTGGGCAAATCACTGAATGAGGCATGGCCGATGATGACATCGAACGATCGATGTGAAGTCCCTATGAAAAGACCCTACGGGCGATGCGAGGGCTTGAGTCTTGATGGTGACAATCGATTTAAAACATTAAAGAAAAAAAATGACAGACTAATTTTTTTTTTTAGGTATCTCCAAGGGCGACAAAACTGATGAAAAAAAAAGGCAGTCAGCTCCTGAAAATGCCGATGTGTACCTGTACACTTTACCAGCTCATCTTGACTGACTCTTTAGAATGTTCATATCTAGTTAAAGAATGAGATTTGGGGTTTGAGGTGTCTTTGTTGTTTTGTCTATTTGTTTGTTTGATTGTTTTTGTTTCAAGCCGTCTCCAAGGGACACAAACACATGCTGGAAAAAAGCAGTCAGTTCCTTGAACAGGTCCGAAGTTTATCACCTTTCCCCCCCCCCTCCCGCTTACCCATTACCAGATTGATCTGCGACTGGACTCTCGACATCGCTATTATGCACCTTAGTGGCGAATGATATGACACAAGGTGGTCGGTGATGCATCGTGAGATACGATGTGTGCTCGTTAAGAAAACACCTTAAGGGCGATGAAAGCACATGCACGTTAATTTATACGTCTATCTGTCAACTTATGAAAAAGATGAATGTTTTTTAACATCGAACTGTGAGAATCGCATTTCAGGAGGCGATCTACGTGTCTAAAAAAGAATAAAAATCATGTTGCAATCAGAGATCGTGATATTAGTGTAAATGAAATGTTTCCCCCCCGTCCGCTGATCGTTCAAGCAATAAAACGGACTAAAGTCAATGCAAAAGTAAAGTCTAAATAAAAGTCAGTCCGACAGATGAAGGTCCACCCAGGATACACACGAGGAGGTGGGGAGAACTGGTTCCCAAAAAATAAGGATTAAACAGTCCACTCTGATACAAGAAAAAAGAAAACGACTATTAGAAACAGCCATCAAGCCACAATCACGTTGGAATGTTTCATTACAGAAAAAAGAAAGCTACAGTTGACTCGGAAACACTGGAGTGTACTCAACGGAAAATGCTGTCGCATGGAGGGTTCGTAAGGACTTGATCCAACCTTCAGACTGATGCCATGTACAGCGAATCCGTATCCATCTCTCCAAACGTTAAAATCTGATCTGTCGACAATTTGTCCAAACAATCTAATAAAATACAACATTCGCAACTTGGCATTTTGGTAGACGAAATAACCAGTCTGGTTCGGGAGGTGAACCAGTTGATCTTTTTTTTTTTTTGTGCCATGCTACTTTTACAACACCGCCACCTAGCTCAGTAATTTTTTAAAACGACCTTCAATGGACGTTATTTTGGGGCTTGTGTGATGAGTTAGCAGTTGGACTCATACAAATCAATTTATCGTGGGGTTTTAGCTGTGTCAAGGGACGCATCGCTTGAAGTATAGCGTGTTAGGTTGGCGTGTTTTTTTTTACTTCCCATAGGCAAGGTCATTTCCGGCAAGTGACTAGGGAAGCATTCGTCTCGGGTCTTTTACTTCCTTTTACCGGGAAAGTGTAACAAACTTAGCTACGTTGACACATTTTTCCTGTCATTATCGTGGGGTACGATCATTAAATTAAATCAAGGGAGGTTTGAAGGGGGTTTGTACCCCCCTGACGTTAACACCGCATCATTAACGATAACAAATGGATTTTATTCATCCTTGGGCTAGCGGGGGCAGCTACAAAAACGATGAACTTTTTTTCTCCCATTAATTAGGAGTGGTTCGTTAAGCTGTACATATTCACCATATTCAAATTCACCAGTGTTCCTACTGGCTTGCTGCGGTGTTTAAAACGAGGATACGTGATCGAGACTGAAAAAATTCACATCAACGCGAAAGAAAGAAGACACGAAAGGACAGAGACACAGACAGATATAAAGAAGGAGGAAGAAGAAGCAAGGAATAACTAAGGTCACTGTGTTTAAGATTAATTGTATCTTTCGAAATCGAACAAAAGAGTTATATCTAACATCAAAATTCCATAGCAGGGGCGGTATTGAAGAGTCTCTTGTTGTCCTTGCAATGTGCTGGTGTTTATTGTGTATGGTCATGAAATTAAAGCAGTTATAGATAACATCAAATTTTCAAATCTTCACATGAATAATTTCAGGGATTTTTTTAAAGCTCCTTTTCCGCACAACGTAATGATAACGCTCTGGTCCTGACCTGTATTAATAAACAAATCAAAAAGAAATGTTTCCCAATGAGTTATTTATCACAATTATTATGTCAGCAACCGGACATTTTGCAGAAATGATACAGTTCAACATGGGTCTTATCATGTACGTTTGATCATTGTGAAAGTTAAATCAGTAAACGTTCTTACCTTCATTTCAAGTTTATGGAAAGGTTGTATGAAGGTATGTCCTTAGGCGTGAAGAGAGATACGGACATTTAAGGTGACCTTCCATCACGAAAAGAGTCTCTTATCACCGACAGTCGTTTGGAGTTTTACATGATCTTAAAAAACACTTTTACGCTCGTTTTATTGGAGATAGGAAAATCTGATGTGTTGTTTTTGAGTACCAGGTTTTAGAAACGGTACTACTCTAAGCATGATTAAAATGAGGGATTCGAATGACAATGGATAATATTTCAGACAAGGGAGTAATAGTTGACACAGGTTGATGTCACAACTGTGTGCTATTAACGATGTGTGTCTCTTGTTGGGTCAATGTAAAACGCAGAGGGTTTCACGGATGGTCGTGTATTTCTCTTGTGGACTTTGTTACGGAGTCAGTCAGTATTTTTTTACGGAGTTAGGCGCTGTGACAAGTCATTAATGAGTATATACACGCTATCGCAGAAGACAAGGGGGGTTAACATGATATGAGAGGTCAGTGTTTTTGATGGTATGTCTTTAGCTCCGGAGGTACAAATTTAATGAGATGAGGTTGAATGCTACTATGGATGATGATGTCCTTACCCGTGGGTACAACCTTAGTTGAAATGTGTTTTGCTGGATGTGTTTTATATCGAGGAAAACTTTTTTTTTCTTTCTTTGGGTAACTGATTTGGAGGACTAAAAACCTTACGTCTGTGAGGTCTGTCAGCATCTTTCCAGAAGAAATATATCGTGCAAATGAACATGTGCATTCTGTACATACTTTGACACATCTATTATTTTGCATCGTTTTGCATGATCAATGTCGTAACAAAGAAATTTCGATTTTCATTTATTATCTCACGACAACAAACGGCTGCGAGATGAGGAAAAAAAAAAATTAAGAAAGGATTGAAAGAAGGAAAACGGAGAGATGAAAAGAGCAGGAAGAAAAAAAGGGAAACTTTTTCATCAGTCTGTTGGGTTAAAACAAAAGACGGACGAATTGATCTGAGGGGTGTGGTGGATTTCAATCAAAGGGATATTGCTCCCGAAATCCGGCAGATGTATACGCCGAAGATGGAGCACATTCGCTCTCTTTCTTTTGAGGGCAAGCATGAACGCATGTTTAACATCGCTGGGAGCATCAGGGAAGACCGCACGGGAACGGGACGTCTCAACGCAAAGCAAAACGATTTAAAATCATCCTCACCCACCACAGAGACAACGATGACTTCGTTTCTTTCTTGCATCCAGAACAAACGTCCGATTCATGGACACTCTGTCGATCAACAACAGACAAGATATCGAGAGGGATTCCTGGATGACATTAACCGACCCAGGATGTTGGGAAACCCGCCCAGAAGCAACATCCCGATCATTGTAGATGGTCCATTCAATCGCCTTCAAAAACCAGTTATCGTGCTTCTCGATATCATCTTCTCCCGGACTACCCCACTGGCTGCTGCGATCGTCCTCAATCTTGATTTCCTCACGACCATTAAGGGCTTTACTCACTCGTGAAGGACGAAAAAACACTCGTTTCTTGTCCGACAACCTGGGGTTGGTGTATTCTTTCGGTGCTCGCCTTGCATCGAAGAACGTCGCTAAATGTGTTCAAACACTACCAATTCTTTTTGAAACATGGTATGAGAAACACGGTCAAGAAAAAAAGGAAGAGGAGTCTGGGCAGACGCTCACGATTGGAAAAGGGCGAAAACATGTTTGGGGTCAAGTTGGATTGTTTTCCAGATTGACGAGTCTTGCCTGGTTCCTTTTCGACGGAGCGATAAACGCCACATTCCCCTACACGATTGAGGATCCTCGATTCAAGGATTCAGTTCTGCTACATCGTTGACTGGATCAGGACCGTCCATCCATGTCCGCACACAACGGGAAGGTTCGACGAAGTACCAGACTACCTACTGAAGAAGAGAAAATTGGTTACTAGCATTTATTCTAATCGAAAAGGTTGGTGCTGCCTCCATCCTGCAGGACCTCCTTTTGATGTAGGGAAGAAAGTGAGGCGTTCCTGCGTTGTTGGTAGGTGTACATTAGTCTTCTGTCCTATCAGAAACTCTTGATCACTCTCCCATCACTGCCCTCAGATGACTCCTTGAACTAAATATTGTGGCGGGGTTTGTGAACCCCTTACAGCTCAATATGTCAGACACGCTCTGAAAAATAAGGGATGTCTTTGAGCAATGAGCCACCTGGTGCCGTTTACCCTGTGTATCATGTTTGAAAAGACTCGAGAGTTCTTTTGTCAAAATTTTTGTCGTACACAAGCAGCAAGGGAAGAGGGGTCCAATCTGTCCAGATACGTTTGCAGGAGACGAAGAGGTCTTGGTGAGGTCACAAGCTTTAGTAGGAACCATTTTTGCGATGTATCTGTGAACTGGCGTTTCAGATTGGTTTGAACAGCTCTCTCCAAACCCGTATCCACTAGGGCCTGAACTTGGAGTCAGTATCCATTTCACGGCGTTGAAATTAGGGGCGGGACGAACTGTCGACACAGGCGGAATTAGAATCAATCCTCGGTTTGGCGTACTGATAGAGAAGAAGCCGATTTGGTTGGGCAGATGCCATCGAATTTAGCCTTTCTCAGTCTAATTCCATCAGGTCGTCTATAAGACTAAATCAATTTCTTGAAATGGGGATCGTTGATCAGCTTGCATACAGCATTTTTGTCCTTCTTAACGTAGGTGAATCCATGAATACATCTGTGTGCCCTTCTTTTCGTAGGTGCCAACTACATTCCAGATTTGTACCAGATTGACGCCCAGAGTGATGCTGGAGGTCTCTTGATGTCCTGGGTGGGTTTGTTTGTTTTTTCTAAGTTCATCATGGTCTCTCGTTTATGGGTTGACGTCGAATCACGTGTCTGGCGACAGTCGTGTCATGAACAGTTCATCAGTGGAATTGGTAGGCATCTATGTTCGGGTCCACTGTCCCTGATCTGGAGTCCTCAGATGCCTATTCCTTGCTGTTGTATTGTGGCGGTTGAAGACGTTTTCTTTGTGGAAGACCATTCCAGCCATGCTCTACGCCGTCTCTCCATAGACGTTCGTTTTTCCGGCTTGAAAGTTGAACTTCCCTTGCGTCGACGGACAGATGTTCGTGGGCATCTCCAGCATTAGTGACCTCGATACAAGGCGTTGACGTCGTAGCCTTCCAAACATGGACTGACTTTTCACTGGGTACCCGTAGTCTTCCCTTTGTGGTAACGTGTGGCAAAATGATGGATGGCCCTCCTACCATTTTTCCTTGCAACAGCAACTCGCTGGAGTATCTTTGGTTTTTGTACGTTGACCAGAGAGAAAAGTCATTGTGGTAGCGTCTTGAACAGGTACCTCACGTCAGTCCAGGGATCTGATGGATCCTTTAGCATGTCTATCCCAGAACGGGAAGTACTTGACGTTGTCTGCTTTTCGGGCCCTCCAGGAAAGGGCATGACGTCAAGGTTGTTGTACATCTAGAAATCCCTCAGAGCGGTAATGCGTTCTTTCCAACTCGTTGGCAGTAAACGTAGTCTTCCTGCTGATAGATCGTTCAGGGATCTGAAGAAGCCTCTCGTGGAGGAAGAACAAACGTCGTCTCAGTTTGTCCAGCTCAGTGATGTACTGTATGGGAAGAAGCCATTGCCATCGTTCTGTCTCGAAAGCGGCCAAGTATTTGGAATAGGAGTATCAGGAGCGTGTAACAGGTGATGTCCAAGATTTCAACTTCTTTGTCTTCTGCTGAAGCATTTGTACTGGTTGTTGTTCTTCACAGAAATGTGAAGGGAACCGATTTCTTCTTCACTGACGAACCAATCTCTGGAAGAAATAAGGTTTGTTGAGATTGAGGTCGTTAGTCGAACTGTTGAAACTACACGGGGGCACTCTTCTTCTTCTCCTTTTCTTTATTGGTCTGATCTGTGTCTCTGTCCGCTCTGTTATTCTGTCTGTGTTTATGTGGTTATTTTTCTGTCTCTGTCTCGATCTCACAGCCGAAACCAATGTGAGACGGGAGGGGACACTGCAAGAGTCAAATTGGGCATGGTGTGCTCCCGTCTCAGGTGGTTTTCGGCTGTTGTGATCGAGTCAGAGAAACAGAAAAATCAATAAACACAGACAGATAGACAGCGGACAGAGACACAGCTCAGACAATACTGAAAAGGAGAAGGAGAAGAGTTGCCCGTGGTAGTTTCAACAGTTCGGATACTACGACCTCCAATCTCTTTAAACTTATTTCTTCCAGAGATGGGTCGTCAGTGAAGGAAGAAGAGTCGGTTCCCTCCTTCACATTTCTGGGTAAGAATCTACAACCAGCTACAAATGTCTTCAGCACAAAGAAGTTGAAATTCTTTGGACATCATCTGTTTACATCGCTCTGGATACTCCTATTCAAATTTACTTGGCCGCTTTCGAGGTACAGGACGCAAAGGGCTTCTTTCCCATACGAGTACATCACTGGCTGGACAATTCTGGACGGACGTTGTCTTCCATCACGTGAGGCGTTTCTTCAGCTCCCTGAAAACGATCTATCGAGAGGAAGACTTCGTTTACTGCCAAGAGGTTTGGGTTGAAAGAGAAATGGCATGACGTCTCTGAGGGAGTTCTTAGTGTGGTACAACAACCTTGACGTCATGCCTTCTGGGTGGCCCGGAAAAAGCAGACACAGTCAGTACTCGTTCTGGGTTTGGACATAGCTAAAAGGATTGCCATCAGGATCCCTGGACTGACGTTGAGAGGTACCTGTTCAAGACGGCTTCCAAGATGTCTGTTTCTCTCTGGTCAACGACAAAACAAAGATCTCTCAGTGTTGCTGTGCAAAGGTAATGGTGGGAGGGCCATCCTTCATTTGGCCACCACGTTACCACGAGGAAGGGGTTTGACTCGGGTCCAGGTGAAAGTCAGTCAGTGTTTGGAAGGCCGACGAGTCAAGCCTTGTATCCGGGGCTCTATGCAGGAGATGCCCACGGAACATCTGGTCCGTTCGACGCAAAGGGAATGCATACTTTCACGCCGGAAAAACGAACGTTTGGATCGAGTCGGCTGAGAGCTTGGCTGGAATGGGTCCTCCACAAGAAAAACGTCTTCAACCGCCACAAAAGTACAACAACAAGGAATAGGCAATGGGAGGGACTCCAGTTCAGGGTAGAATGTGGGCTACCGAACTTTGGATGCTACAATTCCAGGTGTCTGTTTCATGGAAACGACTGTCGCCAGACACGTGGAGTCGTCGTCCAAACCCAGTAAACGGAAAGACCATGGTGAACTTAAGAATAAAACAAACAACCCCACCAGGACATCGAGAAGTACCTCAGCATCACTCTGGGCGTCATTTGGTCAAATCTGGGGAATTGTAGTTGGAACTTCGAAAGAAGGGAACACAGATGATATTCATGGATGTCACCTACGTTAAGAAGGAGGATATGATGTATGCAAGCTGAATTCATCGCATCCCCTTTATCAAGAAATTGATTAGTATGATAGACGACCTGTTTATGGAAGTAGAGTGAGTAAGGCTAGATTCGTGGCATCTGCCATCCATAATCCGGCTTTTCTCTATCAGTACGCCAAACGAGGATGTTGGAGTTCTATTTCGCCTGTGTTCGACAGGGTCGTCCCGCCCTATTTTCAACTCCGTGAAATGGTTACTGACCCATGTTCATGGCCCTGAGTGGAAGACGGAGGGTTGGAGGAGAGCTGTTCAACCCAGAGCTGAAAACGCAGTTCACAGAGACTACAAATACTGGTTCCTTCTAAAGCTTGTGACGTCACCAAGACCTCTTCGTTTCCGGCAATCTATCTGGTACAGGATTGAACCCTTTCCCCTGCTGCTTGGAACGACAAAAATTGGACAAATGAACTCTCAGTCTTTTCAAACTTGATTGAGTAAAGGGTAACGGCACGTTGGCCCCTTTCTTTTGACTCAAGACACCCTGTTTTTTTCAGAGGGTGTCTGACAATTGAGCTGGTAGGGTCAGCAAACGCCACAATAGTTGGTTCAAGGAGTCCTGTCTGAGGGCAGTGTGTGCAGGGAGAGTGATCTAAGAGTTTCTGTATAGACAGATGGGACTATGTAACCCCCAAAACCCTACCAACAACGCAGGAACGCCTTCTCTTTCTTTTACATCAAAAGGAGGGTCTGAAGGATGAGGCCAGCACCAAACCCTTTCGATTTAGAATAAAATGCGTGGTAAACATTTTTATCTTCTTCAGTAGGATAGTCTGGTACTTCGTTCTGAACCTCCCCGATGTAGGTGATGGTCATGGATGGACGGTCTGATCAGGTCCACGATGTAGCAGAATTGATTCTTTATTTCGAGGATTCCTCATCGTGTTGGGGGAGTGTGCGTTTTCGCTCGTCCGAAAGGAACCAGGCAAGACTCGTCAATCTGGGAACATCCAACTTGACCCCAAACTGTTTTCGCATTTTCCAGATCGGTGAGCGTCGTGCCAGGAACTCCTCTTTTTTTTTATTGACCCTGTGTCTCATACCATGTTTCAAAGAGAAGTTGGGTAGGTGTTTGAACACTTTAAGGACGTTTTTCGATGCAAGGCGATGGCACCGAATAGAAAACACAAACTCCAGGGTTGCCGGTGTACAGATAAAGAGTGGTTTTCTGTCTTCACGAGTGTGTAGATGACCTTAATGGTCGTGAGGAAATCATAAAATGGAGGACGATCGCAGCAGCAGGGGGTAGTCCGGGAGAAAGGATGATACAGAAGCTGGTTGAGGCGATTGGAATGGGCCATCTACTTTGAGTCGGGATGTTTGCTGTTGGTCGTGTTCCCAGACATACCTGGTCGTTTAATGTCTTCCAGGAACCGCTCGATATTTGTCTGTTGCTTGATCGGACGAGAAAGAGTGTCCATGATCGGAACGTTGTTTCTGGGATGCATTGAAAGAAAAAACGTTTAGTCATCGGTTGTCTTGTGTGGTAGATGAGGATGATTTTTTAAATCGTTTGCTTTGCGTTGAGCGGTCGTTCCAGGTGCGTCTGCCTGATGCTCCAGCGGATGTTAATACATGCGTTCTTGCTTGCCATCAAAAGGAATGAAGGAGCGAATGGTGATTGCTTCCAAACTGTCGGCCGTATAAATCTGCCCGGATTTCGGGAGCAATTTCATCTTGATTGAATTCACCACCACCCCTCAGATCTATTGTCGTCTTTTGTTTTACCAACAGATGATGATAAAGTTTCCTTTTTTTTTTCTGCTCTTTTCTTCTCTCCGGTTTTTCTTTTTCAATCCTTTCTTTATTTTTCTTTTTCTAATATCGCAGCCCGTTTGTTGTCGTGAGATATTAAATGCTAAATTCGAAATTTTATTTTTGATTACGACATTTTCATGGCAAACGTTGCAAATTGAGATGGTCTAAAGTATGTAAGATTGCACATTGTCTTTTGCACGTTATATTTCTTATGGAAAGAATGCGTGTCCAGACCTCACAGACGTAAGTTTTTTGTCTCCATAATCTGTTACCCAAAGAAAGAAAAAAAAAAAGTTTTCCTCGATTTAAAACTCATCAGCAAACACATGTATTAGGTTTTGTTCGCACGGGTTAAGGAAACATTCATCATCATGTAGCATAAACTCATCTCATTTAAGTTTTACTCGAGCCTATAAAGACATTACAATCATAAAACCTGACTTCATATAAGGGTTAACCCACCTTGGATCTTCTGCGATTACGTGTTATTTACTCAGTTAATGAATGGTCATCACTGCGCCCTAACAAGTAAAAATATTACTGACTGACTACGGGTTAAAAAATGTCCAAAGAGAAATTCACGACAATTCGTGTTTCCCTCTGCGTTTACACTGGACAACATAGTGGACACATCATCGTTCAAAAGCTCACAGTTGTGACATTCAACCTGTGTCAATATACGCTTGTCTGAAATAGTTATTCCAATGTCATTCGGAATTCACCAATTTTATCTGTTTGAGTAGTTACCGTGTGCTAAACCTGATATTCAAAAACTACACTTTGATTTTGTTTTCTCCCATAAAGACGAGCGTAAAAATGTTTTTAGATAATTGTAAAACTCCAAAAAACGACTGTTCGTTGATAGGAGATCATTTCGTGATGGAAGGTCACATTATATGTCGTATCTCGCGGCTAGGACATACCTTATAAAAAACCTTCACATTAAACTGTTGAATGAAGGTAAGACGTTTCTGATTTAACTTTAAAGGAGCAAACGTTACATGATAAGACATGGTGAACTGTATTTATTCTGCAAAATGTCTTTTGTTGAAATATCTTGGTGATTTATTAACTCATTGGTAGCATTTTATTTGTTGTTTATTAATAAGTGTCAGGACCAGGAGCGTTTTCATTACGGTTGTGCGGAAAAAAAAAGGAGCTTTTAAAAAAAATCCCTGAATATTATGCAAGTGAGATGTCTGCTAATTTGATTTTAGATATAACTGCTTTTCTTCCATGACCATACACATTAAAACACAATTAGCCTCCATTTGCAAGGACAACAAAGAGGACTCTATATAAGCGCCTGCATTATGGGAATTTGATGTTAGATATAAACTCTTTTGTTCTGATTCGAAATACAATTAATTTTAAACAGTGACATAGTGATTCTTTTTTCTTCCTCCTTCTTTATTAATCTGTTCTGTGTCTCTGTCTGTCTGTGTCTCTGTCTGTCTGCGTTTATGGTATTTTTCTGTCTCGGATCACGTTCTCGTTTTAAACCCGCACTAGCCAGCAGTGAACTCTGGTGAATTTGTAGATGGTGCAATTAAGTGTGACAGCTTAACGAACCACTCTAGATTAATGGGGAAGAAAAAAGTGTGTCACGTTTTTGTAGCATAGCCCCGCTAGCAAGGGATGAATAAATTCCATGTGTTTGTTGTATGAGGACTGTGTTAAACGTTCAGGTACAAACCCCTCCTAACTCCTTGATAGCTGTGTGTTATATTATTGATCGGTCCACGTTAATGACAGGAAATATGTTGTCAACGTAGGCTAAGGTTTGGTTTACACTTTCGGTAAAAGGAATGTAAAGACCGAGACGATTGCTTACCTTAGTACTTGCCGGATAAAGAACCTTGCTATGGGTTTGAAGCACCCAACATAACAGCTATACTTCAAGGCGATATTGGCGTCCTTGACAACAGCTAATAACCCACGATATATTGATTTGTATGAGTCAAACTGCTAACTCTGCACATCAAGCCCCAAATTCGCATTGGAGGGGAGGTTTTTAATCAATTACTGAGCTAGGTGCGGTGTTTGAAATGTAGATTGAGCACAAAATAAAAAAAAGATCAACTGGGACTCCGATCAAGACTGTTATTTTGTCTACAAACTGCCAAAGTTGCAATGTTGTAGTTTTTAGTATGATTGTTTGGACCATTTGTCGACAGATCAGATTTTCAAACGTTTGGGAGATGGGATTACGGATTGGCTGTTACATGGCCACTCCAGTCGGTGAAGGTTGGGTATCAAGTCTACGACCTCATGCGACAGCAGTTTTCCGTTGAGTACACTCTGGGGTTTTTCCGGTCAACGTATTTTTTTTTTTCGTATGATCGTTCCAACGTGATTGTGTCTGAGGGCGTTTTTAATGTCGTTTTCTTTTTTTTGATCAGAGGGGACTGTTTAATCCTTTTTTTTTTTGGGGGAACCGTTTCCCCCCCCTGGGTGTTTCCTGGGTGGTCCTTCATTCTGTGGGGACTGTTTTTTGTTAGACTCTTTTTGTTTTGATTTTAGTCCGTTTTTTGCTTAAAACTCAGGGGACAGGGGGAACTTCATTAACTAATACACGGGGGGGGGGGGGGGGGGGTTTGAGCAAAGTTTTTTTTGACCAAAAATTTTGTTCTTTTAAAGCCTTCCTGATTCTTTTAAAATTTTTCGATGGTTTTAAAAAAAATATTCAGTTTTTTTTTTAAGAATTTTTACAGATAACTTAAATTAGGTGCAGGGTTTTTTCATCCCCCTTAAAGGGTTTATAATGGTCACATCGTCTGCGATGCAACCACCGGCTCCCCTGTCATATCATTCCCCCCTAAGGTGCTTTAAATAGCAATGTCGAGAGTCAGTCATGATCATCGGTAATGGGGCGGGAAATTTTGGGGACCTTTTAAAGGGGGAGCTGAGTTTTTTTCAATGTTTTGTCCCCTTTGGGGGAACGGTTTAAAACAAAAAAACAAAAAAAGACCCTACAAACCCCCCAAATCTCATTTTCTTTATATGAGCTGGTAAAGGGGTAGCAGGTAACTTGGACCTTCAGGGGGCTGCTGCCTTTTTTTTTTTTCAGGGTTTTTCGGCCCCCTTAAAAAAAAATTTTCTGCATTTTTTTTTTACGTTTTTAAATTTATTGCACCCTCAAGGGGGCAAGTCGTCCCCGCCCGTGGGTCTTTTTATAGGGGCCTCACATCGACGTTCGATGTCATCAGCCCATGCTTTCATGTGGTTTTTCCCCCTGGGGTTTTATTAGCATGTGGAAATCGTGATGATCATTTTTGGTTTAGCCGTACATTCAAATGAGCCCCGTGGTTTTTGGTTTGTTTTTTTTTCCCCCTTTGAGCTTAAAAAAAAACAACCAAAAAAACAAAGACACCTATTAACCCCTAAAAATTTTATTCTTTAACTGGGAAAAGAAACCCATATAAAAAAGGGCCCGTCATGCTCAGCTAGTTGGGTTCAGTAGGTAAAAGTTTTGGGGCCCTTTCCCAAGGGGAAATGACTGTCTTTTTTTACATGGAAGGGCACCCTTGGGGAGACCGCAACCCAACAAGTCGCTTAAACCCTCTGTCATTTGTTTTGGGTTTTTTTACATTTTTTTTTCACAGCTGATTGCACCCCTCCCTGAAGCGAAACGCCCCGTAGGGGCTAAGAATAAGGGGCGTCACATTGGGTGCCACGATGTCATCACCGAACATCCTCGAACATTGAAATTTGTCCCAAGGCCGGGCTTGTTCCCTCCGCATTTTGCCCCCCGCCGGGTTTGGGGGTGAAAGTCCCTATTCCCCACACTCACGCTCCGCAACGCCCTAACAACTTTTCCCTAGACAAGTAAAGAGTAAAAGTCCCAAGGGGGTTTTCACCGTCTGCCTGTCCTCCAACTTTTTTAAAATGGACACTCTCATGCGGCTTTTAAAATTTTGCTTTGCTTTAACATGAAGGATATATCTTCCCCCCAAATACCGGGCCCGAAAAATTTAGGGGATCCGAAGGGATGGTGGCCCCAAAACAAAACACTGACAATCCCCCAGATGACAGGTTTTTCCTTTAAAACCAAAAGGGAAAAAAGGGGGAGAAAAAGAGAGCACATGGAAAAAACAACCTCCCCTACTTCGTGTACCTCGACACTCCCCCGAGACAGAAAGAGAGAGAGAGAGAGAGAGTCAGAGACAGTGAGACAGACAGAAACACACACACTCACACACACACACAACACACACACACACACACACACACACACACACACACACACACACACACACACACACACACACACACACACACACACATAGTCCGATTGGGGTTTTTATTTAGATACTTTTGAGCTAACTCATTTTGTTTAAGATAGTGAAGGATTTTTGCTTTCTTGCTATATGTTAGGGTTCCCCCCCCCCCCCCCCCACTAATTGTTGTATTCAAGATTGTTGATTTGTTTATCGTTCAATTTAGACACATATACAGATACATACACTTACACACTCACATACAAAGGCCTACATTCATGCTTACACAACACATAGGCTTATTCATTTAACCAGTCAGTCAGTCAGTCACTCTCTTCTTTCATTCACGTCTAATATCACTCAAAGTGAACAGACGTTAAACAGAAGTACGAACGAACGAACACACACACACACACACACACACACACACACACACACACACACACACACACACACACACACACACACTGACTGACTGACTGAAACCAATTTATTGTCAGATTAACTCACGGTTGTACTGACATTTAAGAAAACATTATGAACAGAATATGAACGTTTTTCATTCAAGCAAAGAAGCATAATTAACACACAAAAATACGTGCGCGCACACACACACACACACACACACACACACACACACACACACACACACACACACACACACGTACACACACACACACACACACACACACACACACACACACACACACACACACACACACACACACACACACACACACACACACACACACACACACTCGCGCGCGCACAAACACACGCACTTACATAAATACACAAACACACACATCTCAAAACAAACACACCCATACCCTCACATATACTCAAACTTACACACTCGCACACACAGACATACACACGCCCACACACACACGCGCACACACACACACACCCGCGCGCCCACACTCACACACACACACACACACACACACACACACACACACACACACACACCACACACACACACACACACACACACACACACACACGCACACACACACATTCATACTCGAGCACTCGTACACACATGCATTCACTCTCACAAACACACTCTTTCACGCACACGTACACGCGCGCACGCACATACACACCCACGTTCACACACACACACACACACACACACACACACACACACACACACACACACACACACACACACACACACACATACACACACACACACACACACACAGAAAAAATATAAATAAATTTAAAAAAAAAAGAATTCTGCCCATTATATACAATCCTGTACCCCTTTGCACCCCCCCCCCTCCCCCAGCCAGGAGCGACGGGATCAAGAGAGATCGGAGCAGCAGAAGGGACGACATGAACAGGTTGGAGCTGGTCTCGGTACCACTTGTGTCGCGAATAAACTGGCCGTACCTAACACCGAATTGGATGAACATAGTACACAACACAGGAGGAACACATCAAGTCGATTCGAGATGATGACATGTCGCATATTCAGGATACGCTTCGGTGTTTGCATTCCGATCTGTAGGAGTGTAACAGCAGGGGCCCAGAAATCCACCCGTCGGACATCGACACAAGTCTGGAGCAAGCTATAAACAAAATTATCGCTGGTTTTTGACACGGGAATGGTTAAGGGTTATGCCGCTACACCTACAGAGCGACAGGTGCAGAGACGACTCCGAGACCCGCACAGAAATCAAGCCCCTCGGAAGGTCGTGCTCCATCAAACGGATGACGGGGGCGCGCCGCCGTGTGAATCAGACGACGCCGCTCCAGAACACTCCTGCGACCGTGTTCGGAAGACGACCGCCCACTCCGTCTTGACAAGCAGGAAGAAAGACACATGTCATCGGAGGAATGTGTTAAATTGGCCTGCCTTCGAAAAGAAAACGCAGCGGCAACACGAAGCATGCAGAGACCCAAGCATGTGCTCTATGGCGCCTGCACTCTGTCCACGGACTGATCCAGTTTTACCTGGGGTGGCCGTCGTCTACAGAACTGACAGTGAATACCAGTGACATTTTCCCGTTCTCGAATTCGTCATGTAAAGTGAAAGAAAAGGACATTGCTGTGGTTTCCATGTTAATTAAATCGAAATTGAGTCGCGGTTTGTTGTTGTCCATCGCGTCGATTTGCTTAATGGGTTTTACAGCCTAACATCATTAAACTTCGTTCGTTCGTTCGTTCGTCCAAACATCAAAGCAATATGCCTATAGACGAGATAATGTCTACATACACAAACATAAGCACACACACACACACACACACACACACACACACACACACACACACACACACACACACACACACGCACACGCACACACACTAAGAGCCCATATTATATACTGGTATTCAGAAACACCAATTCTGTGTGATTACATGTATATCCAATACATGGTAATCAAGGATC
>JAFLJL010015667.1:26736-29236 GCA_018398815.1 Conus ventricosus
ACTTCATATTCAAGGTGGACTTTCTGTCCCAGACCATTGTGAAGGCAGCCATAGAGTCTGGGTGTATCAAAGGCAGATCCTGTGGACGATCCACACAGAGGAACTGCAATGATGACGACACCTTTACATCCTGTGGACGATCCACACAGAGGAGCTGCAATGATGACGACACTTTTACATCCTATGGACGATCCACACAGAGGACCTGCAATGATGACGACACCTTTACATCCTGTGGACGATCCACACAGAGGAACTGTAAAGATGTTCACACCTTTACTACGCTGCGTGTAACTGTGGGTGGAATGATGATGACATTTCCCACCACCCAACGTCAGAAAATCACATACAATATGCAAGCTGTGTTTCAAAATGTCGTGACACCTGATTGAAAAAAGGCAAGTGACGAAATTGGCGCAGCTGAGCTCTTCCTTCACGAATGGGACTCTGGACGTGACATTGACTGAGACAGGAGTGATGACGTCATTAGCGAGAGGGATCTGCGATCACGCGGTAAGTGTATTCCTAGGCGGAGCCAACGCTCATGATTTGGAACTACTCGTGGAATCGGGCTTTTACGGCCTGAGGACCCTTCTAAGTTCACCCAGCAGTACATGGGTACTTGATTCAGTTCACCAGCAGTACATGAGTACTTGATTCAGTCAACCAGCAGTACATTGGTATTTGATTCAGTTCCGGAAAGCTCAAGGCGGAGGAAAGGGAGGGATGGGCTTCATCTTCCGTTAAACCACGCCCAGGACTTGGCCAAGTATTCAGAGTGTATTGGCCTAGCATTAGCAGTGTACTGGCCACGTATTCACACTGTATTGCCAGACATGAACAGTGTATTGGCCAGCATGAACAGTGTATTGGCCGGCATGAACAGTGTATTGCCCAGCATGAACAGTGTATTGGCCAGCATGAACAGTGATTTGGCCAGCATGAACAGTGTAATTTCCAGCATGAACAGTGTATTGCTCAGCATGAACAGTGCATTGGCCAGCATGAACAGTGTATTGGCCAGCATGAACAGTGTATTGCCCGGCATGAACAGTGTATTGGCCAGCATGAACAGTGTATTGGCCAGCATGAACAGTGTATTGCCCGGCATGAACAGTGTATTGCCCGGCATGAACAGTGTATTGGCCAGCATGAACAGTGTATTGCCCAGCATGAACAGTGTATTGGCCAGCATGAACAGTGTATTGCCCGGCATGAACAGTGTATTGGCCAGCATGAACAGTGTATTGCCCAGCATGAACAGTGTATTGGCCATCATGAACAGTGTATTGCCCGGCATGAACAGTGTACTGGCCAAATATTCACAGTGTATTGGCCAGCATGAACAGTGCATTGGCCAGCATGAACAGTGTATTGGCCAGCATGAACGGTGTATTGGCCAGCATGAAGAGTGTATTGCCCAGCATGAACAGTGTATTGGCCAGCATGAACAGTGTATTGTCCATCATGAACAGTGTATTGGCCAGCATGAAGAGTGTACTGGCCAAGTATTCACAGTGTATTGCCCAGCATGAACAGTGTATTGGCCAGCATGAACAGTGTATTGCCCAGCATGAACAGTGTATTGGCCAGCATGAACAGTGTATTGGCCAGCATGAACAGTGTATTGCCCAGCATGAACAGTGTATTGGCCAGCATGAATAGTGTATTGCCCATCATAAACAGTGTATTGGCCAGCATGAACAGTGTACTGGCCAAGTATTCACAGTGTATTGGCCAGCATGGACAGTGTATTGGCCAGCATGAACAGTGTATTGCCCGGCATGACCAGTGTATTGGCCAGCATGAACAGTGTATTGGCCAGCATGAACAGTGTATTGCCCGGCCATGAACAGTGTATTGGCCAGCATGAACAGTGTATTGGCCAGCATGAACAGTGTATTGGCCAGCATGAACAGTGTATTGGCCAGCATGAACAGTGTATTGCCCGGCATGAACAGTGTATTGGCCAGCATGAACAGTGTACTGGCCAAGTATTCACAGTGTATTGCCCAGTATGAACAGTGTATTGGCCAGCATGAACAGTGTATTGGCCAGCATGAACAGTGTATTGCCCGGCATGAACAGTGTATTGGCCAGCATGAACAGTGTACTGGCCAAGTATTCACAGTGTATTGCCCAGTATGAACAGTGTATTGGCCAGCATGAACAGTGTATTGGCCAGCATGAACAGTGTATTGCCCGGCATGAACAGTGTATTGGCCAGCATGAACAGTGTACTGGCCAAGTATTCACAGTGTATTGCCCAGCATGAACAGTGTATTGCCCAGCATGAACAGTGTATTGGCCAACATGAACAGTGTATTGCCCAGCATGAACAATGTATTGGCCAGCATGAACAGTGTATTGGCCAGCATGAACAGTGTATTGGCCAGCATGAACAGTGTATTGGCCAGCATGAACAGTGTATTGCCCAGCATGAACAGTGTATTGCCCAGCATGAACAGTGTATTGCCCAGCATGAACAGTGTACTGGCCA
>JAFLJL010015667.1:39236-62581 GCA_018398815.1 Conus ventricosus
CCAATTCAGTCTTGTTTCCTGTAGCAGTATGTAAGTATCCCAGTCACAACGTGTCAAGCATCAAGTTCAAGAACACTTGGATCTTTCACTTAACAATAGCAGCATGTCAATACTGTAAAATACTGTTAAAAGGGCAGACTGTTACTCAAAACGAGTTTGTCAAGCATCCCAATGTTTAATTCACACAATATCACAACATATCAAGTCACATGAAGTCGCACAACTGAGGGTTTTCTGGCATTATAGCAGTGAATGAGTTCAATGTGAAAGTCTTTTGCAGAAATGAAATGATTAGTCCGAGTCACTGTCCTTCTCGTTGATGTCAGGCTGTGGGAGGCGATCCTTGGCAGCAAGAAGAGGCAGGCAGGTTCCTGTAGAAGGTGTGGTGTTCCTCGGGAATGACTCCAGAGGAACAAAGGTACAGAGGGTCAGCTTTCTTCGTTTCAGAGATGGGAAGTTTTTGGATGTAGAGATGAGGCACGGTCTTGTAGTATGGGACAGTACGGCCCCTCTTGCTGCCTCCAACTACCTTGATTGGTCTTGTAGCTGGGCTGATCAAAGGATGTTTTGTATAAAATTTCATCTTCTCTGCCCTTCTCGAAGCGCAATGCTTTAAGTTGCAGCCAGTTTACTTTTTGGCCCGTGATGTCCGTTTTTGTGTTTCTGAAAGCTGATGCAGCCAGTGCCTTAAAGTCCAAAACGTCTGTAAATTTCATTGGAATGACCACATAGGGCCGTGTTCTTCTGGCCATGCGCAGGATGATGTCCCAGCTGCTTGGGGTGTATATGGGCGTGCTTTTCTTTGCGAACGTGATAGCCGCGTGCATGGAGTCGCACTCCATCTGCGTATGGCCCACTCTCCAGGTACTTGTGGGTGATGGTCTGAATGTGTCCGATGTTCTGGACTGCATGGGCAAGAGCTGCTGCCAGGTACTGGTTTCGGTTTTGCCCAGGAGCACAGTCTGAATAGATGACAACTTCCTCCACAAAGTCTGGAAGTGAGCTCAGGTAAAAGTAGATGCACGTTGCGATCTCACATGCACTCTCTTACCCTCAGTCTCATGCCATGTGTAGCACTTGG
The DNA here is from genome assembly GCA_018398815.1 of Conus ventricosus. Classification (NCBI taxonomy): domain Eukaryota; kingdom Metazoa; phylum Mollusca; class Gastropoda; order Neogastropoda; family Conidae; genus Conus; species Conus ventricosus. The sequence continues at coordinate 40,318 of JAFLJL010015667.1, forward strand.
CCTCCCCATCGGCCAGTGAGTAAATGGTGAAGTTATACACAGACAACTTTCGTCTATAATATAACTGACTCACTAAGCCGCAGGGGGACTGGAGGACTGCCTGCAGATCCACGGTGACCACATGCTTTCGGCGATCTTCCTTGGCCTCTGCCTTGTCCTGCTCTTTCTCAAGGCGTGCCCTCTTCTTTCTTTCCTGGTGTTCTTCATAGGCTTTGATGTCATCTTCTGTGGCCAAGTCTGAAGTCTTTTTCACGGCGAAAGCAGCACACACCAGAACACTGATCTTTTTTTGGCACATGGAATGCCAGATTGTACTCGCTATTGAATACCTGCCGGTACCTTTTAGTGGAAACTGGCTGCAGTCCTTGCTCTTTGCACTGCTGCACATAGAAATCGTGCATCTTCTTCACTGTCAGCCCAGGCTCCAAATATTTTCGCTGCGTGTCCTTCCGTGTGTAGTGAGACTCTAACGGCGGGGAAAGACTCTGTGTCTTCTGACGCCCTCAATAGCGGCTTCGCTAGTTTTGTTGTGTGGCTGGCACTTTCCTCGACGTTCTTGGCCAGTAAAGGTCTGATTCGTGCTGTTCTTTAGAGCGTGATCAACGTAGGCTTCGCCTTTTGCCAGTGTCGCCAAAAAGAACTTTTTGCACACGCGTTGTTCCTGGCCGTCCACAACAAAGGAAAAGGTCCGGCACCGTTGACGCTTCTTGGGCACTGGCATATTGTCCGCCCCCAGAATACTGACAGTCTCTCTGTCTCTTACATGAGCACAAATAAAGTCTTTCTGTCGGTTGTAAGTGTCCAAGGCATAGAATGTCTGAAAGATCTGCTGCGATTTTCTTCTGGGACGCGATCATTGCACTTGAATCTGCACTTGCTACAGTCAATCTGCTGGACACATTTGGCTTGCACAATTTTGCCAGTCTGAGATACATACTCTTTCCCTTGCAAATTTAAGGATTTTCTCACGTTTTGTTTCCAAGCTCCCGGGTTTGCCGTTTTCTTTCTTGAAAGATGTTTCTTGGGCGGGTTTGGAAGGATCCTTGTTTTCTTGGAGTGATGTTTACGCTGGCATTGGACTGTTCTTTTGTGGTGTGGTTTTCAAACTCTCGTCCTGGGTGGGACTACTTGGTCCCTCCCCCGAGCTGTCCCCATTAGTCTGGTTCTGATCTTTGGTTGGTGTCGACTGATGTGTGGGTTGGAAGTCTTGCTCATTCCCCATCATCAGAATGGAGACTGACTTCATGCTGAATCCCTGAAGACTGTTGTCTGTCTGACCTGTGGCAAGCATCGTAGTGAGACGGCCTCGTGGACAGTGAAAGCCAGTGTGATGCGTTCTGCGTGCTGCCAAGTCGTGCCGCCGGTGCTGCTAGTGGATGGCAAGAAGTCTAAGACGGATTTGAATAAGTCACTCGTGTAAACACGGACTGGTCTCTCGGACCAGTCGGCCAATACTCGTGGCAGAAGGTCTGCGGCATCATTGCTCCATTTGCCTGGCTGTTGCAATTCAGAGACATTCATATGGAACCTCATAAAGATGTCATTGTCATCTTCCCAGGTTTTGGGACCATGAAGGGGACCTTATGCTCCATAATTGTCTTCAAGGTGGTCACACAAACAGCGGCGGAGTTCCTGTCCTGTTATGTCTTCCAGATGAAAGGCGGAGGCTTCAAAAAAACAGTTTCCGTCTGGATTCACTTCTGTTCGGATCAATCCATTAGCTGATAACAGGTTGTCCAGACGAACGTGGTGTATTGCGACATTGTCCTCTCTTTCCTTTGTTAGTGCTAGACTGGCAGCTTGTGCCCTGATCAGATCACTCTGACGTTTGGTCTTCCGACGTCGTTTTCTGCTTTGGACTGCGGGGAAGCTACTGTCAAAGGTGTCGGACTCTTGGTCATGTGGTGATGTCTCCGATTCTTCTGATGGTACAAATGTCGGGTCTGCAGAATCATCAGCAACTTCAGGACCAACTTTCATGATGAGGGGTTCTTCATCTGAAGAGTTGAAGTCTGACTGTGGAGCTACCAGTTTTTTAATCAGAGGTTTCATCATCAGACGTATTGAAAGCGCTGACTCGTTTTCGAACAAGGGGTTCATCATCAGACTCATCAATGCATCCATCTTCTGGCCCGTCTGCTGGCTGTTGGTTGCAGTGGAATGAGCCGCTGATTCGTCCGCCGCTGAGACGAAAGAAGTCGCCAGATTGAGATACACGCTGTCCTCCATCCTGTCTGGGTCCATGCTGTTCACACTGGATACCAACCGCAACAGGGAAAACATGTTTCAAACATCAAGCTTGATGAAACATGTAGAGTTAGCCATGCTCATTAGGAAACATATCAACATGTATGTATGTATACTGATGCATGCATGTGTGCAAGTATGTATGTAATTGTGTGTGTGTGTGTGTGTGTGTGTGTGTGTGTGTGTGTGTGTGTGTGTGTGTGTGTGTGTGTGTGTGTGTGTGTGTGTGTGCATGCCTGCATGCATGCGTGCATGTAAATGTTTTAGATAAAATGAGAGAGAGAGAGAGAGAGAGGAGAGAGAGAGAGAGAGAGAGAAGAGAGAGGAGAGAGAGAGAGAGAGAAATTTATGAAATCCTACAATAAAAAAAAACTGGCCATACTAACAATGTAAAAACTGGATTCATACATAAAAGAAAAGACCAAAACAGGGTGAGGGGAGGGGGGGGGAGAGAGATAGAGAGAGAGAGAGAGAGCGAGAGGGAGAGAGAGAGAGGAGAGAGAGAGAGAGGAGAGAGAGAGAGAGGAGAGAGAGAGAGAGAGAGAGAGAGAGAGTGAGAGAGAAATTATGGTTTATAAAAGAAATAATGGATACTTACCCTCAAGAAGTTAAGAAGAATTTGTTGAATCTTGGCATCAGCAATGATACAAGGTTCAGCAAATAGAAAGTAGTCTTTCTGTGTGAAGAAAAGTCCATCAAATGGGGTAGGAGTATGGTAAACTTGAGCTATGGTTCCTATGTGACCAGCCCAGGTCCCGTTAGGAATGCAATACTCCATTGTTCTTGACCTTGCACTGATAAACATGCCAGGCTAGCTGTTGATGCACGAAAGGGATGGGGAGAAAGACCCTGGAGGGCAAGGGTTCTGACATCAATTTGTGAATGTATACTGTCTGTCAACGTGTCATTTGAACCAAATTATAAACACAATGACAGACAGTGATGACTTCAGACAAAGTGTCTGCACAGCCACCAGATAACCTAGTGCGTAGGATCTATTCTACTGACGTATCATTTCTGTAAAAGAGATATAGTGCATGCAAAATGGGGGCTGATATATTTTGTTGTGCTTGGTTTAAAGGCTCCAAGGGCAGCAGCCTCACCCTTATTTTTGCCAGTATAAACAAAGCACTTGATAATACCGCTTTTACACCGGCTCTCTGCTAGGACAGTGGCAGATACTGACCGATATAAAGCCAGTAGTGCAAGATACGAGGTTTATACAGACACGACTATGAAGAGCAGAGAGGAGAATCGGACTAAATGAAGCCAACTTTTCAAGATACGAGGTTCATACTGCCATCTTTTCAGGGATTTGCTTCGGTTGACTAACGTATATGTAATTACGGTTTTCATGTGGTCACTGAAATCTTTGAAATTTCATACTTTGTTTAATTATTCATTATAACTCAACAATTTAAATCAAAATTCAGTTTCTGATATGACAAACACAAACTGGAACCTAAACCAAATCGAATGATGTAAAAAAACTGATTTTCGAAAAAATAGTGAAAATACGAGGTTTATCCGGGCAACCCTCGAAATGTGTATGTATATATGTGTGCGTGCGTGTGTGTGTGTGTGTGTGTGTGCGTGCGTGCGTGCGTGCGTGCGTGCGTGCGTGCGTGCGAGCGTGCGTGCGTGCGTGCGTGCGTGCGTGCGTGCGTGCGTGCGTGCGTGCGTGCGTGCGTGCGTGCGTGTGTGTGTGTGTGTGTGTGTGTGTGTGTGAATTACTTTGTCGACTTTCAAAAAGAAAAAACAAACAAACAAACAAACCTACACAACAGAAACATCATTGTCACCAGCAGCAGCAACGACAACTACAAAGATATCGACAACAGTAAACATATGCGCCAGTATTTAAAAAAGAAAAAAAAAAAAAAAGCGTTAAGTATATTTCTGCGGCTTCGAAAAAAATGGAAATATACTCGGCTTACATAAAAATATACAACGCGCACGCACGCGCGCGCCACACACACACACACACACACACACACACACACACACACACACACACACACAACACACACACACACACACACACGTACACAAACACATTCACACACACCACAATACACACACACGCACACACACGCGCACGCGCACACAAACACGCACGCACGCACGCACTCCGCACGCAAGTACACACACACACACACACACACACACACACACACACACACACACACACACACGCACACGCACACACACACAACATACACACACATACACACACACCACACACACACACACACACACACACCACACACCACACACACACACACACCACACACCCGCACGCGCGCGCATGCACGCACGCAAGCACACAAACACACACGCACACACACCCACATGCACACCACACACACACACACACACACACACACACACACACACACACACACACACACACACACACACACACACACACACACGCTATTCGCTTAGTAAACAATATTTACAGCCCGACAAAAAAGGTCATTGCACACATTTTGCCACGGCAGGACACAGCGTTGGTCTGAAATAAGCTGTGCAACACAGCAGGACACAACATGGAACTGAAACAGGCTGTACAACACAGCAGGATACAGCGTGGAACTGAAACAACACAGCAGGATACAGCGTTGATCTGAACCAAGCTATACAACACAGCAGGACACAGCGTTGATCCGAACCAAGCTATACAACACAGCAGGACACAGCTTTTGAACTGAAACAACACAGCAGGATACAGCATGGAACTGAAACAGGCTGTACAACACAGCAGGACACAGCGTGGAACTGAAACAGGCTGTGCAACACAGAAGGATACAGCGTGGAACTGAAACAACACAGCAGGACACAGCGTGGAACTGAAACAACACAGCAGGACACAGCGTTGGTCTGAACAACACAGCAGGACATAGCGTGGAACTGAAACAGGCTGTACAACACAGAAGGATACAGCGTTGATCTGAACCAAGCTATACAACACAGCAGGACACAGCGTGGAACTGAAACAACACAGCAGGACACAGCGTTGAACTGAAACAACACAGCAGGATACAACGTTGAGCTGAAGCAGGCTGTGCAAACAGCAGGACACAGCGTTGTGCTGAAACAACACAGCAGGACACAGCGTTGAGCTGAAACAACACAGCAGGACACAGCGTTGAGCTGAAACAACACAGCAGGGTACAGCGTTGAGCTGAAACAACACAGCAGGACACAGCGTTGAGCTGAAACAACACAGCAGGACACAGCGTTGAGCTGAAACAACACAGCAGGACACAGCGTTCAGCTGAAATAACACAGCAGGAAAACAACGTTGAAACAGGCTGTGCAACACAGCAGGATACAGCGTTGAGCTGAAACAACACAGCAGGATACAACGTTGAAACAGGCTGTGTAACACAGCAGGATACAGCGTTGAGCTGAAACAACACAGCAGGACACAGCGTTGAGCTGAAACAGGCTGTGAGACACAGCAGGATACAACGTTGAAACAGGCTGTGCAACACAGCATGATACAGCGTTGAGCTGAAACAACACAGCAGGATACAGCGTTGAGCTGAAACAACACAGCAGGACACAGCGTTGAGCTGAAACAGGCTGTGAGACACAGCAGGATACAACGTTGAAACAAGCTGTGAGACACAGCAGGACACAGCGTTGAGCTGAAACAGGCTTTGAGACACAGCAGGATACAATGTTGAAACAAGCTGTGAGACACAGCAGGATACAGCGTTGAGCTGAAACAACACAGCAGGATACAGCTTTGAGCTGAAACAACACAGCAGGATACAGCGTTGAGCTGAAACAACACAGCAGGATACAGCGTTGAGCTGAAACAAGCTGTGAGACACAGCAGGATACAGAGTTTAACTGAAACAAGCTGTACAACACAGCAGGATACAGCGTTGAACTGAAACAAGCTGTACAACACAGCAGGATACAGCGTTGAGCTGAAACAAGCTGTACAACACAGCAGGATACAGCGTTGAGCTGAAACAAGCTGTACAACACAGCAGGATACAGCGTTGAGCTGAAACAAGCTGTACAACACAGCAGGATACAGCGTTGAGCTGAAACAAGCTGTGAGACACAGCAGGATACAGCGTTGAACTGAATCAACAGGAGACACAGCAGGACACAGCGCTGAGCTGAAACAACACAGCAGGATACAGCGTTGAGCTGAAACAACACAGCAGGATACAGCGTTGAGCTGAAACAACACATCAGGATACAGCGTTGAGCTGAAACAACACAGCAGGACACAGCGTTGAGCTGAAACAGGCTGTGAGACACAGCAGGATACAGCGTTGAACTGAAACAACAGGAGACACAGCAGGATACAGCGTTGAGCTGAAACAACACAGCAGCTGAAACAACACAGCAGGAGACACAGCAGGATACAGCGTTGAATTGAAACAACACAGCAGGACACAGCGTTGCACTGAAACAACACAGCAGGATACAGCGTTGAACTGAAACAAGCTGTACAACACAGCAGGATACAGCGAGAGAACAGGAAAACCTTCATTCTGGGCCACCTTCGCCCTCAACCAGTTTCGGGCGAAAGTGGCCCAGAATAAAGGTTTTCCTGTTCTCTGACAAGTAAGACTCAATAACTAAAAAATAACGATTATCTACAAACAAACATACTGTGTAGGGTTATCCGTTTTTAATACTAATTTACTAAACTTTTCAGATTTCAGTTTTTTTAATCCTATGTTTTTCCTGATCATTTTCAATAACATCATTTTCACGCAAACATTCTTCAAATGAGTCTCTGTCTTTCATGTGAAATAACACTACAGTCTTTAACTGTTCTCTAAAGTCTTTTAAAACTGAGTTATATTTCTGACATAAAATCCACACACTTATCCGAGCATGTCTTCCGCTGAAAGCTAGTTTCGACAAAGTGTTTCTCTTTTTAAACTATGTCTCTTTCTGCTGAACAGTCATCTATAATAAATAGTGTCTGCGTTCCTTCAAACAGTCTATAAAACTGTTCTAAACACTCACTCAGTTTATTGCTGGGATCAACTAAATATATGTCATCATCTGTCCATATAAACCTTCTATCATGATATGCTTTGTTCCATTTAAGTGTTGGACAGAAAACCACAATATGATTAAAATTATAACGATAAACTGTTTGTAAACAGGTCGAGGATAAATATTGTTTTTCCACAACCAGTCTGCCCACAAATCAATGAGCAATGAGGAGTTTTTGTCATAAAGTTTAACTGCTCCATAGTTTTATAACAGAACTTAATCTAATCCGGTTATTGTTTTTATCATGCCCTCTGTTAAAACTTGTTCAGTATAATAAAATCCTATAAGGTCTAAATGTGTAAGATTAATCCAATTCAGTGCTGTAAGATTGTTTCTATTTAGACTAATATTGATTTTGTTGCTTGTTGTTATGACCTTAATATCCTCGCCATTGTGAAGAATGACAACAGTAACTTTAAGACTGTCAACGTTTAAGTTTTGCCAGCTAATTAGAATCCCTTTAAAAAGGACGTCACTAACGCCCACAACCCCATCCCTCTCCTTATCTTTTAAGACAGAAATTTCAAATATCATTGTGAACGTGTCCCCTAATTTCATTTGCGGCATGAACTGTAATTTTGTAGAAGCATCTTTTAAAACCGCTTCTCTTCTGTGGAGGATGTACTGTTTTTTCCCATACGGCTTTATTTCAATCTCTTTCCGACTATTGTCATCTGGCATAAGACTTACATGTAAAGGGCCAGAGTTGAATGCTTTTCTGAAACTTTTTTGACGGCCAAAAAATGTAAATGGCTTATGAATTCAAATTTTATGTCCCATTCTAAATATGGTTCTAAGTGCCATTTGAGGTCAGGTTTTCGAACTATTTTATATTCATACTGGCCAACATTATTTGCCTCTAGATTGCGCAGTTGTTCTAGTTTAGGAAACTTTTTGTTGTCGCCAACCTCTTTACGTTATAATCACCATCTTTAGTGTACTCAAAACCATACAAGTGCCTATTTCGCCATTCTGTTCAAAGTCCGCAACGTCTGCAAGGTCTTTTAAAATTCTAAAGTTATACACCTTACAGGCGCTAATGTAACTCCTGGTTCTTCTGGCCCCCGCGACATTATTTTTTAGTAACGTATTATTTTATTTCCAAAACAATGTGCAGGTTATCACATTTCACGACTTTCCCCGTTTTGTCTTTGATCTTTATATTAAATGATCCAACCCTCCCGCAAACTAATCTTTTAAACTGTAAATTAGGGAATTGTATAATTTCATAATCGCAATATGCAGCTTTCCCTGATGGAAGAGCTCTTAAAACAGTTGAGGGCCTTCCATCATATAAGTTTTCATCAGTGCTTAGCTCATCCAAATGAACATAGAGTAATGAATGTAATGCAAGATCGAGCGGACTTTCCCCCTCATAAGTAGTTTTGGTTGGTGTAACTCTAAATCTATAATTGTTAGCCGTAAAGCCTAACATTTTAGCTAGCTCTTTATCAAAATAGTAACCTCCTTCTTCTTCAGGCTTGAATGTTAACATTGTTTTTAGATTTGCATTGTTAAGTTTGAGAGTAATGTCAAAGTTACTCATTGCTTCTTTTAGTGAGCAAAACCCGTAAATAACCATCAGGTATTGTTAACTCGCTAACTTTGGTCCCTGTTTTGTCAACTTTTAGAACCTTATTATTCTCCTTGGCTTCGCTTATATTAAACCATACGACTTTGTAGAATATTTCATGGAGCGCGACCATTTTGGCCCCGCAATTGTTATCAATAGCATGTTCTAAAAACGAAGGGCGGTCTTGAGTTGTTATTGTTACAAACATTTTTTAAAACAAATTAAAAATGAGTGCATTCAAATATACTGGCGCAAATATTCTGTTGGGCCGCACTACAATCTTAAAAATATAGCAACTGATACTCTTGACATTGCTGTGACCCAGACTGCCTCTTTTCATAAAAGGTGAGTACTCCATTGAAGAGCTATCTTAACCCCCTATTGAAAACGAGCACATCAGAAAGCGTGGTTTAGTCATCCGATGCAGTTTTATCAGAACCAGTTAAACTTTGCTGTGTTTTGCGCATCAACTGGGTGTGGAGTGTCGTATGCTGATCATTTAAATCACCATGATCCTTTGGTGAGGTCAGTGTACAGATTTCATTTCTATTACACCTTCAGACGTATTTTGACTGAATTGCAAGCGCCATTACCAAATGACAAACCATCTAATCCACTCAGCAACATAATAGACATGAAGGCTTTTAAAAGGATCTGTAACGAATTCAATATTAACATCAAGACAGGCTTTAGACAAAAGTTGGATCATAATCATGGCCTAGGCGACCTTTATTTTCGGGGCACGCACAGAAAGTATAACTATGACTGGCATCCTCCTTTCAAATCTTTCTTTTTTGGCAAAACTGTTGAGCCCGGGTCCCTACAGCAAGAGCATAAAACAGCATGGACAACATTTATCTTAGACACTTCTAAGGGCCTAACTAGGGCGGGAATAGAACGAATAAACGACTCTATTCGTACTTACGTTTGGTGTTTGCTAGGGTCGCAAGCACAGGCAAGATCAAGCATAACTGATCCTTCTACTGGCTTTGACGCGCAAAAACAATACTTAGCAAATTTAGAGGACGCCATTAATTCTACAGTTGATTTACCTTCAAGTATTCAAAGGTACCAACATGTTTTACAATACGCAAGATCGAAAGTAGACTTTGCTGTTGGCACTGGTTTATACATGCTGCCTTCTGACCTCAGACTCCAGGTAGGAATAATAATAAACTATAATAATGAAATTCTTATAGCAGGCAATGAACAGAAGGTTGGGAAAAACGACATAAATTCTGAGCCAGTAATATTACAAGCAGTAAACAAACACCCAAGATTAAGTCATCTAATCCCCGAAGTCCAAACCCCCAAAGTCATTGAAGACTCAGCAAAGCTCGCAGACTCTGTTCGCGATGACCATGAATATGAAAAGACAGCGCTTGTTCTTGGATTAACTGGCATAGGATTACTTGGTCTTTATCTTACTAAATAGTAACCCAACTATTAAGAGAACTAATGCCCATAAGTGCTCGGCCATAAAGCCAACTACTTGCTTGCAGTAGACAAAAGCCAGCTCACGATACTCCCTAATATACCAGGTAAGAGTCTATAGCTTTACCAGCTAATTTTTTTAATAAACTTGCAAGATGATCAAGCTGTTTTTTTACCCATGATTTATCAGGCGGAGGCGATGGCGGTGGAGGTACTGAACTTTGGCCGCCGCCGCCTGTAATAGCCATCACCAGTGTACTTATTGCAAATCCTAAGGCTGTTATAACGCTTACTAATGTGACTCCTTGCTCTCTAAACAGTGTTCGTATTCGTTCTGCTAGTGTCGTGTCTTCATATAAAATTTTTTCGATAGTTTCTCTTATTCTATTCACTTGAGTTCGTAATTGGTCTCGGTTAGTAGTTAGCACTTCTAGTCTTGCTGATCTTTCTTGTTCAAGATCTTTTAGTCTTTGTCTTATTCTTTCTTTAATATCAGGTCCTAAGTTGGCGTCATCAGCCTCAACGAGTTTTTCTTTTTCTCTTTTTATATGCTCATCTAGTTCACCTAGTTTTGCTAAATTGTTTGTTAATTCGCCTCTGACCCTTCTCAAAGCATGATCAAGGGCCGTTAGTTCTCGCATGGGTAGCGGCGAGTGTGTATAGTCTTTAAAGCTGTTTCTTCTGAAAAACTGGTTTCTGCTTCTATTGCATTTATTATTTTATCTGCCGATTGATTTAATTCTTTAAGTTCCATGTTTTGTATTTGGTTAGCTGTTGGGAGTTCTTGTAGTGTGTTTTGAAGTTTAGAAACTGCATCCTTATTTAATTTCGGTCTAACAAGACCAAGGCGATTTTGATCTTTCACACTGAGTCTTTGTATAATTGTACTCTTGGCTAAAAACTTTGATGGGTCTGGTTTAGTTGTAAGCCGAACAGATTCTCCTTGATCGCCCTTTACAAACAAATGACCATCTTCTAATTCAAAATCATTTGGGTCTATAAATTCGGGAGGTTCTTGACCTAAACTTTTGTAAAATGCTCCGACCGTACTTTCTGTTAATTCACGCCGCATTGAGAGCGCTGAGCGATGCCGTGTCAAAGGGATCATTTCACTCATGTCGTCTCCAGGATCAAAAACATCATAATCTTCTTCAGCTTCAATGCCTGCCATGTTTTTAAATAATTAACTTTTTTATTTTGTTTTATAAAAAATGCCACAAGCATATGGCTCGATTCTTGACCCGTATAGAAGACTGAAAGAGCCCTTAGGCATGAAGGGAAATAAACGGAATATTACTGTTCCAAATAATCCATCTACTATTGATGCAGATCAAATTCTTACTGTCAAATTTCCAGACCTAGGAGCGGATGAAGTGATTGTGCCAGGCTCTGCACGTCTTACTTTCAAAATAGAACTCGCTTCAACAACAGACCCAACAGGACAGTTGTACAGAATCTGGGGCGGGCAATCGTTAAGAAAATTTCTATAAAACTTGAGGGGCAAGAAATATTTTCTTTACACAATGCAGACATATTTTTAACCTATTCTGATCTATGGCTAACTGGGAATGAAAGGGCTGACTTTGCGTTTCAAGGAATCGAAAATGAAGAAGCACTAAAACATAGAATAGGCGCCGCAGATGTTAAAGACGGCAAAAAGTATGTAGCCGTAAAGTTTGCGTATGGAAATCGCTTTTCCATTCCCTTAGATTTTGAGTTGTTAAAAGCGCATGCACCATACTTTCAAGGAGCATTAAAAGACAGATTGTCATATGAAACTAACTTTTAATGAATACAAACGTGTTATCAGATCAACAGACACCGAAGCAAAGTACAGCATTTCTGACATCTCGTTAGAGTTTGACGTTGTTAGCAACCCTAAATTAGCAAAGCTGATTAAGGACCAATATGAGTCAAAATTAGCAATATATTACGAAAGAGTGATTCATCATACAACATATCCCAGAAGCAGGGCAGACACTATATGGAATTTTAGTTTTAGTGTTGCATCACATTCACTTAAAGGTATTTTATTGCTGTGTGAAGATGAAGAACCGTTCAAAAGAGCAAGTGAAAAGTTTTTTAATCCTAAAATAACGAAAGTGCAATGTACAATTGACGGTAGTCCTAACCAAATCTACGCTAGCGGGCTTAGACCTTATCATCATTTTGACGAAATAAGAAAATTGTTTGGGGGTGGGAGGGGTAGAAATCCAACAGCAGACCTAGTGTCTAAAGATTTACATCTTCACAATGTTAGGCTTGATGATTATTTAACAACAAAATACGGTTTATGGATTGACCTAAGGTCAACAGAGGATAATGAGTTGTCTGGAAGCGGGAGAAAAGTGAGAGACGTAATAAACATTCAAATTGATAAAGAAGAAGAAGCCGATAAACCGCTTAATGTACATTTGTTTTTATTATATGATGCGCAGCTGAATATTCAACAAAACAGATTAGACTATGTATTATACTAAATTATTTTTCATTTTATAAAAAGCATGTCTGTTAAGGTTTATCCAAATGTGCCTACAGCACCGGAGATGTCAAGAGAAGAGATAGCAGGCAATTCTGCTGTTATAGAAACCCCTGACATAAAAGCCTTCAGATTAACAAACATTACGCAAATGCAACAAAAACTAGAGCAGGACCTTTCAAAATACAGCAAAACCAAACGAAGGTATTCTGCTGCCTTTAATGCTGTTACATATGATAATACTGGAGCATCAACTATAAGTGCTCTATCAGCAGGAACGAGTGTTGGTCTCTTAGCAACGGGCATAGGCGCACCCGCAGCTTTACCTCTAGGAGGTTTGTCTTTAGCTCTCGGCCTGTGTTCATTAGCCGTAAGTGCGGCTGGCAAAAATTAAAAACTAAACTCCAAAAGCACACAGCTATGGTTCAACTAATAACAGCTAAACTTAGCTCGTTCAAACTGACAATAAATAAAGCGCTAGTTGACTCAAACATCACGGATGAAGAATTTAATCGTTTACAGGCCGATTTTGATGACTACAAAAGACAAAAGTTTGATCTTCAAAGAAAGGCGAGGGCAAGTTTTTCTCAACAGCCAGACGCCGAGCATATAAAAAAGGAATGCTTAAAAAAAGTAAACGAGACATTAAACTCTGTTCTAAAAAAGCTCACATTAACAACACCAAAAGGTGTTTATACTTTAGTTTATGAGTCCAAGCGCAAAAAGACCGTCGATATTGGTTCTGATTAAGTATTTTTTTTTAATTTAAATAAATATTTTGGCTTAGAAAAGAAAGACAGCATGGCTAAGATATATGAAGGACAAGACGAATTTTTTGAAGGAATGCTCGAGAGAGAGCGTTTATCAAGAGCACTGAATGATATTGATTTAGAAGTCATTGACCCAACAAACGTACAGGCAAGTGTTGTTCATGCTATTTCTCAAGTTCCAGGCAAACTAACAATAGACCGCCAGTTAAAGTAAATGTTAGCTGTTTTAATCAACTATGTAACAATAAATGAAGAAAATCTAGAAGTCTGGGTCTCAACTAAACAGCAGACTATTCTTTCTCATAATGACTTAACACCCGGTTGGGCAGACGAACTGCTTACACAGTTTGACGCTGCCGCTGAAGAAGCTAAAATGAGAGGCTCTGGTTGGTCAGAGGGCGAAGTCTTAGAGATTAGATAAAACAGGCTAAGTATGCACCGATTGTAGGCAAGGCTTACATTCCGCTACCCCGAGAGTTGGTTTTAAAGAGAGCAGTTTTAAACATAAAGAATTCAGGACGACAAATGTTTCATGTGGTGTGTTCTTGCAAGGCTGCATCATAGTCCGCGAACACGCAGAAAGAGTGACTAACTATCGGCAATACGCCAAAGATCTTAACTTCAATGGAATAACCTTTCTGTTAGTGTAGACCAAATTGATCAGTTTGAAGAACAAAACAACCCAATAACTGTTAATGTATACACATGGGATGAGGAAACAAATTTGGTGCCAATTAAAGTGTCCAAGAACAGTCCAACAATAGGCGAACCAGCCAAAAGTCAGTGGACTTACTCCTAATGTTTTCGCCAGCAGGGCTGCCCCATTACACATTGATACGCACAATGAGTAGACTAATGCAGCATACTTCAAAAGATCATGGCAAACAAGAATTCTGTAGAAAATGTTAACAAGAATGCCATCTGTTCAAGCCGCGAGCGAACATAAGAAACATTGTAAAAGTTCTGTAGACTGTAAGACAGAACTAACTACGCCCCCGCCAGGATCTAAAGTTAGTTTTAAGAACTGGAAACGGCTGCAAACAAGTCCATACGTAGTTTACGCAGACTTCGAGTCGCTTATTGTTCCTTATGAAGGGCCAGCACCACAAAAAACTTCGAAAAAACAAGTCTTAATGAGTAATCATCAGATTTGTTCATTTGCCTCATTATTGTTAGTCGGATGGCGTTTATTCAGAACCAGAATTATATAGAGGACCAGATGCTGCAGAAACATTCTTAAAACGCATGCAGCAAGTGCGTAATGACTGTTCTAATAATCTGAATTTATCTGAAATCATAATGACGCCTGAAGACCAAGAACATTATGACTCAGCCACGCATTGTTGGATTTGCGGTTTAGAGCTAACGCCCAAGAGTGTAACCCCCACAGTAAGAGACCATGATCACATTATGGGAAGTTTAGAGGTGCAGCGCATAACAAATGCAATCTTCAACTAAAGTTTGATCCTAAGACATGGAAGCTGCCTGTATTCTTTCATAACTTGCGAGGTTACGACTCTCACCTTATAATGAAAGCAGTAGACGATGCCTTTAGGGTGTCATGCATCGCACAGTCATCAGAAAAGTACATGTGTTTCCCACTTTAAATAACATGTCTTTTTATGACTCTATGCAGCACATGATGGGATCATTAGAGGCACTAGCTATGTCCTTAAAGTCCTGCCCAATAACAGAAGAATATTTTGACCCAACTCTCGTTAGAAAGGGCGTTATCCTTATGAGTACATGAACAGTTGGGAAAGGTTTGACGAAGATACACATCCGCCTAAAGGCGCGTTCTTTTCTAGTCACAGATGAAAGTAGACAACGGCGACTCCGAATACCAACTATGCCAAGAAGCGTGGAGAAGTTAGATTTGAAAACCGATGGGAGACTTAACCTGATGCATACATGATGGCCGGATAAGAAATGTTGCGGACGACCCCTTTGAAAATAACGGAGACCTTCATGAAACATTAAGCCTGGATCCCGCGCATTACATTTCTGCGCCGGGATGACTGGAATGCATTTTTAAAAGTATACTGGAGTACGATTGATTTATTTGTCAGATTTCCCAATGATTCAGTATGATTGAAAAAGGAAAAGCGTGGGGGACTAGTAATGTGCTACGCATCATTACCTAAAGCAACCAACAAATACATGACGATTTATGATCCCAGTAAAGGTCTAACTATCTCATGTATTTATACGCATACACACTGTATGGCATGGGCTATGGCGCCAATCGCTTCCATTACGTAACTTAAAATGTAACACCGGCCGGCCGACCCGAATCATATTCAAAAGGCATTAAATGTGGTTTGGGCATTTAACGCCTGAGCAACCGCGTGGGTTCATTCTAGAAGGTTTGGACTTAGAATAACCTCAGAACTCCATGACCTGCATAATGACTATCCAATACAGAGAAAGTCTAAAGATGATTCCAATAGAACCGCCTCAACATGTGCCTAATCTTCGGGCAAAAAAAATTATGTCTTCCATTACAGACTTCTACAATTTTTATTTAAGACACGGTTTGAAGTGACAGCAGTTCATCGCATAATTCGCATTTTGATCAAGCACAGTTTCATGAAACCATACATCATGAAGAACACTGATCTCAGAACTAAATCCACAGATGCTTCAGAAAAAGACTTTTTCAAGTTGATGAACAACAGCTGCTTTGGAAAGACTATGGAGAATCCGCACAAGCGCAAAGATGTCAGATTGGTCACCAAAGAGAACGAAGCAATTAAGCTAAACTTCAAAACCAAATTATCAGGACTTTAGAAGATTTCATGATCATCTTTTTGGCATAATGATGAAAAAAAAGAAAGTCAAATTAGACAAACCTGTATTTATTGGGTTTACTGTTTTAGAATTATCAAAGCATTTGATGTTAGAGTTTCTTTATGACTACTTTAAGCCCTCGTATCCAGAGTCCAGAGTACTTTACACAGATACAGATAGTTTTGTTATAGATATTCCTACTGAAGACATCTTAAAGACATGGAAATGGAAGTAGCTAAAGGACATGCGGGATGGTATGATACATCTGATTACCCTAAAGATTCGCCTTTGCATTCAATTACTAACAAGAAGGTTTTAGGAAAGATGAAGGATAAATTTATCTGGAAAGGTGATCAAGGAGTTTGTTGGTTTAAGGTCAAAAATGTACAGTATTTCGAGCCAGGAGAAAATCATTAAGAAAGCAAAGGGAATATCTCGCAGCGTTGTGCAGTCAAACATATCACATGACAACTACAAGAAGCATTGTTTGGCAATAAGACTTTTCATCATGACAACGTAAAACTGCGATCTAATCTACATGAGATCAACACAACAGTTGTAACAAAGAAGTCATTAGATAGAACAAACACAAAACGGGTGTTTGTTAATCCGGAGTTTTCATATGCAATCGGGCACTGGAGGACCGCAAAACAGGGGTTTTATATTTTTCATCAACTTTTATTATAAGATCAATCATAGCTTCATCCAATTCATTTAAATCTTTTCTCATGTTTGCTTGACGAGTTCGAATTTTTTTTATTATTTCAAGATATTCTTTTTCCCAATTTGGGGGTTTGGATTGTAGGTGATCTGGATGATTTAGCATGCATTGTTTAACCCTCGAAAATGTTTCCTTAATAGCATTACACGCTGAAATGATTCCCGTACATTTTAAGGGTCTTTTCCCTTTACCATTCTTGTTTCTTTTCTGCGCTTCCTTGGCCCTTTCCTTTTAAAACCAAATATTTTACGTAAATTAATTAAAGGGGAACTGTCCCCGGGCGGGATTTCTCATTCTTTTTTTCACAAAAGATCTTTGAGGAGCGGTTGTTTTGTGTGCAGTTTCTCGTAAATAATACACGGGCGGATTCATCTTTACAATTCTTTTTTTTTTCATAGGGGTCAACACTCCAAACGGATCTTTTGCCCTGATGCGAGTGTCCCCTTTTTTTCCCCCCGGGTAAAAAGGTACCTTTTTTCATCCAAATGGTAATTTTTTCCCGGGATGAAGTCTCTCCTTCAACAACATTTATTGTTTTTTTTTTGATTGCTTGTACGGGTTTTTGGGCCCTTAAAATTTTTTTTTTTTATTCATTGCCGCAAAACTGAGGGCACTTCTAACCATTCGTGTTGGGGAGAGTTGTCAATAAACTCTCTGATACTGGGAGGGAAAAAGTCTTTCGGCTAACTGTTTGTTAAAGTTTTCAATAAAGCCTTTTATCTGGAACTCCGGAATGCCTCTTTTGTGGTAACTCTAGTTTCAACAATAATTGATTGCTTGGCCTTTAAACTCTTTCCCTCGCAAATTGAATCGCGAGGATAAGTTTTGGGCCCCCTTGGTATTCAGTTGATGGCAACAGCAACAGCAAAAAGCACTCTTTTGTGTTAAGGTTCCGCATTTTTATCTTGAAACTAGTCAATGACTGGAGTGGTACTTTAAACTTTTTCGTCAATCCTATCAAGGGTAAATATAGAAGGTCCATTTGATGGGTGTCGTTTGGAGTTGTGTTCACAAAGTGCGGTCTCTGTATTCGTCTAGGGGCAGGTAAATAAATTTGCCAAATTGCTTGTTTAGATAACCATTCCTTTGCTGTTTGTTTCACTGACTCCTGCCGCTTGGCTTAGCTTTTGTATTGCTGTGATGCCCTTCCAATATCCTTTGGCGAATAATAGATTTTGTTCATTTTTTATTCAGCCAATATTATGCGCAACAAAATACACGACGGTCATACCAAAGGCAATAAACGCGATTTCTTGCATCTTTTGTTTTTCTGATGGTTGATAAAAGTCACTGAATTTTGGTGGGGCAATGTCTGGACCGGTTTGCCTGTTACTAGATAATAATTGTTTTATTGCTTGATCAACATCTTTAAATATGTAAGCTGCATGCCCCTGTTCTTTCAGTGTGTCATTAATAAAATCTAACTGCTCAAGTCTCTGCTTTTCATAGGCGTCTGTGCAGCTGCTAGTTCCTCCATAGCTTTGTTATGTCTTTTTCTCTCGCCGTCATCCCGCATTTTACTAAATGCGAATTACTTCCGCTAAAAGCAAGCGCAATTCACCACAGCGCCGCCTATCATTATTGCGAGTGAAGCCATTTTTTATAAATGTATTTTTTTCTTACATATTTATTTTGTCTGGAATTATTCCTTGCTTGACTAGAAAATCTTTCGTGGCAACCGAAGCTGCAATATAGCAATCAGCTTTTCTGAATCCTTTAAAGTCTAGTTTGCCAAGATCTGCCGGTTTTATTTTTTAACAAGCTTTTACCAAGCATTGAGTATCCTACACTTAGTCCTCCAATAACAGCAGAATGGTATACAAGGTTAGCAACAGTTTTTTTCGGGGCTCATTTTTAGAAAATAAAATAATTATAATTATTAAAAAACATGAACAGTGATGATCTCCTACAGCTACAAGGCGGCCTAAACCTTCCTGAACTTATGAATGACCAAGCTGATGACCAAGAAATTATGCCCAAAAAGGAGAGGTTGTATTCTTTGGCAGCATGTGGGAAAACAAAACAGTTTCCTCGGAACTGAATTCAGCATTGAACAGATTCAACAGATGTCGCCACAAGACATTTTAAAGTATCATAACAGGTATGAAGCGCAGCTGGGGTCTAGAATGGTGAAAAGTGTGGGCAAACGGTTCTTAGTTTGTACACTAAACTAGTCAGTAGATTTGCCCCCATTGATTCTGAACAAGATCTGTACGTATGATTTAACGCAAGATCCAGTTTTAACAAAGTCATTAGAGTCTCTAGGCTGTGATTTATATTACAGATTTGGAACATTATTGTCGCCAGTAATCATGGGATTAATAACTTTTAATCATATAGATTTTGTTTCCCTTCAAAATGAACGATCTGGAAAATCAGCAGAATCAGAAAACACTGAATCAGGTGGAGAAAGTAACCAAGCCAGAAAATCAGCAGAAAACGCTGAATCAGGTGGGGACCATTAAAATCCTGGGCGTGTTGAAGCAGGAAAAAAATTAGCAGAGTGGAACAGACAAAAAAATTAATGTTACAGATATGACTCATCATGAAAACATAACACCGCCAACGCCAAAACAAGTTGATTCAATGCCGGCTATAAAAACACCATGTGATACAAGGGCCCCAAAGTCTTCATGGAATATTGAACTTAAAACTGTTGCCATTTTTGGCGCCATTGCTGCTGTTGGGGGCGGTTATTATGGTTATAAAATATATACACAATGGCAACAGAAACGAAAGCTATCAAAAAAATCTGAGCCACTAAATGCAAAAAAAAAGACACCAGCACGCCAAAACCGCCAATAACAAAGCATCATTTTGATCATTTATAATGGAATAATATTTTAAATTTTTTTATAAAAATAGATCATGGCGTATTATAAAATGATGAAGTCAATAATAAAGACCTGGAGTCTATAAAAGACATTTCCATAGACCGAATTGTAATCAATGCGGTTGCTTCGGATGTAAGACCTTCCTTAGATCTATGCAGAAAACGCTGAGCAAGACATCCTCAACGATGACACGTTTTTTGAGGCGTGTGTGTACTATATTAGACATCTACTATTTAGATAAAAACATAAATTGTATTTTTTTGATAATTATAAGATAACTTAATAAGAACTTGGTTGTACTTAAAGGATGACTTAATCAAGAACTTATTAAGAACTTGATCAAGAACTTAATTAAAAACTTAATCAAGAAACTTATTAAGAACTTGAAGTAACTTAATTAAAAACTTAATTAAGAACTTGGGGTAACTTAATTAAAAAACTTAATTAAGAACTTGGGGTGACTTGGGGGTGGGAGTGTGTGTGTGGTGTACACAGAGCTTTATTATTTGTCATGTGTAACACCACTTGGTGCAGACAGTGCTTGCGTTTTTGTGATGCATTGGCTCTTTTGTTGCAAGTTCAAAGCAGCCACCAAGTGCATTTAACAAAAGCCTGATTGAATAAAAGACAATTGTATAAAGTACAAAAAGGCAGCCTAAAAGTTTGTAACAGGGCGTAGAAGCAGGACGTTGAAGCAGGTGAAGCGTACAGCAAAGCGACAAAGCAGCAAAAAAAGTCTAATCTCACTGCTGATAACCTTTGACCGCTCTAGTAGAGTGGTGGAGTGTTGAAGAAACGGCTTGCCGCTGTGACCTTTGACCGCTCTAGGGTAGAGCGATGAAGAAACGGCTTGCTACTGTGACCTTGGCGCTCTAGGGTGGAGCGCTGGAAAACGGCTTGCTACTGTGACCTTGGCCGCTCTAGGGTGGAGCGCTAGTTCTCTCTCACTGCTGCGGACTTTGAGAGGAGTGTGTTTGAAGTTGAATTGGTTCTTGTACAGGAGTAGTCCAATAATTTCTAATCTCCTCACTGCTTGAAAACATTAAATACAAATCCTTCCTCATAGAGTAGACTTCTATGAAAGAAAGACCAACTGTAGAAAACCTTTAGCATATGGATTCAACAAACAGTTTTACTACCGCTGGCCTGGCATTTTGCCAGCATTGATCCGGCTAGAAAGCACCCAAGCAATTACTGGGTCATCAGGCGAGCTCGCCTGTTTGACCTAGAAAGCGCACGAGCAACAGTCTAAAACATTCGCTAACGACACCTGGCGCGCTGTCAACCTGAAATGAATACACCCCACCCCTCACCTGGCAAGCCCAGTCTCCCCGCTTTATTGATTTTTTGGTCGCTTGCCGTGCGCTGTGTGAACGAGGTCGCGCGTTCTCGCTAGCCGTAAATTAAGCGATTAGGTTTTCGGCCTCGTGTCAGCCTATCTGTTACACATAGTTTTGTAGGTTAGAAATTAGTCAGAATAAGTGTGCGGATTTTATGTCAAAAATATAAAACTTATCACTTAGCCTAGTTTTGTGTGCTCCTCTTTTCTCAACCAGGCTTGAAAATTGGCAGAGTTACAGCAATTACTGCCGTAGCCATGCTTTTATAGCTGTCTCAAGCCAGCTCCCAACAATTCAACGCGTGATGGTTTGTTTTGCTTCGGCCAACTTTCAACAATGCAGCGCCCATTTATTAGATAAGGAACCATCTCATCAATAGTCAAACACGTATTAAAACTAGCTACATTTGTTTCATTTCCTTGAACCAACAAACCTTTAAGATAGCCGTTCATTTCCAAAGCAGTTAGTTCACTTTTTTCGTTTTTCTAAAAAACAATCTCTCCGGTTTCACAACATGCAGTTAAAGTAAAACTTATGGCCTCGAATACAAACCTGTTCTTCAGTAACGTTTAGCCATTTTAAAATAACACAAGTAAAACACAGTGGTCACAACAGAGCGCAAACAAAACACAGCCTTCTTGTTCAATAGTCCAAGCAACAATGGCAACCCCAGTCGTGTCACGCGACAGCTTCGATCCGGTTTGTCGACGTGGCAATCTCGAATTTCTGATGCAATGGGTTGCAACCCGGCCGAGTGTGCTTCGTTTAAACAGCACAGGCTAGGTGCAAACTGCGCGAGCCGTAAATTAAGTGATCAGGTTTTAGCCCCGTGTACAAAGTTTGTAGGTGGAAATTAGTCAGAAGAAGTGTGCGGATTTTATGTCATTTAATTGAGAGAGAGAAAGAGTGTGTGTGTGTGTGTGTCTGTCTGCCCGCCTCTCTGTCTGTCTGTCTGTCTCTCTCTGTCTCTCTTTCTCTGTCTGTCTGTCTGTCTGCTGGTGATTCTCTCTCTCTCTCTTCCGCCACAGGAAAAGGC
>JAFLJL010015668.1:0-21694 GCA_018398815.1 Conus ventricosus
CAAAGCTTTGTTGGTTTGCAATTTCACAGCTGAATTGATGAGTGTGTCACAAACTGTGTAAGTCAGGCTATTGCAAAAAAAGCTTTTCAGCTTCATCAAGTCGGCTTCATCTTTGTCAATCTCTGAGCATTTTTGAGCAAATTAGTTTGTTTCTGTATGAAAGACTTGATCAAACATGTCTGTCGTCCTTTCTATTTATTATTTTAAAAGTAAATTGCAATTTGCGTGAAATTCATGCCGAATCTACCGCTTTTGCTTCTCAACCAAATTAAAGTGTTTGCTCACGGCAGTTCTTACTGCTTGAGTCAAAGTCTTCAAAAGCGTGAGATGGAAAAACAAGAAACAAAATTGCGCGGAGCCAACAAGCCGGGTCTGTGAGCGGTCTGTGTATCTGTAAGCATGGAGAATAGCGAACCACACATTGCCTTGTTGTCTGTATCGCACTAAAGCGGACCATGTTTACAAAACGACTACACAGAGGTGTTTCCTTGACTTGGATAGCTTAACCGAGAAAAGCGGAATCGTCTCTGTCAAGAGCACCTGTGAGCTATTTTCTGCGAGGTTAGTGTGGGAATATCATCAAGTGCAGACAGATTCACCGTCCTTCCTTGCCGTCTGGAAACAAGTGTTAGTTCAGAAGCGCTTCAATTCTCACAAAGCACGCAACACGCCTGCACGCTGCACGCGCGCACATACAATATGTACATAAAAGCAGAACTTACGTCAATACCCTCATTATGATGATTAAATTACAGATGTGGATTTAGGTATCAAACTTTTAACAGCCTGACTAATGAAAAAAAAAAACAAAAAAAATAGCGCTTGACGAAAAAGCATGCTGCAACCCAAAGTCAAGTGTGTGTGTGTGTGTGTGTGTGTGTGGGTGTGTGAGAGAGAGGAGAGAGAGGAGAGAGAGAGAGAGAGAGAGGAATGATTGAGTAATATGACACACAAGACACCGCACACAAATTCTACGCTTATAAAATCAATAGGGAAAAAAAACATGCACAGTGTACACGGGGGCGCATGCAAAAACTGGGAGAGAGAGTGAGTCTGGCATAGAGTGAGAGGGAGGGAGAGATTTTGGGGTGGAGAGGATGACGATTGGGAATACATGCATAAAGAAACAGACATGCTGGATAACTTGTACATACAAAATCAATAAAAGCATGCAGAGAGAGAGAGGCGGAGGAGAGGGGAGGTGGGAGGGGGGACTGATTAATAATACACATATGAAGAAATCGACATGCACAGATAGCTTTGTACATACAAAATCAGTAAAGCTGATCAGAGAGAAAAATGTTTCACATGACATTGGTTTGCACTCATAACTTTGAACAGATCTCTCTCTCTCTCTCTCTCTCTCTTCTCTCTCCTCTCTCTCTCTCTCTCTCTCTCTCTCTCTCTCTCTCTCTCTCTCTCTCTCACACACACACACACACACACAAAACATGCACACGGCATACGAGATGAGGTGGGGGGGGGGAGGAGGGAGGGAGAGGGGGGAGGAGAGAGAGAGAGAGACAGAGAGAGAGATTGAAGCTGAATTGAAACTGACGCGCAGGCGTGACTTCACGGAACAAAACAGATCACACACACACACACACATGACTGACACACACACACACACACACACACACACACACACACACACACACACACACACACACACACACACACTGACTGACACACACACACACACACACACACACACACACACACACACACACACATAAACACACACACACACAGACACACATACACACACACACTGACTCGCACACACACACACACACAAAGATTTCAAGATTTTAATCCTGCGACCCCTTTGGGGCATGGAGGACTTGAAACAATCAAACAAATAGAAATGAAACAAATCAAACATCAAAATTTTCCATATAATTAACATACTGATTGTAATGTTACACAACTTTACTAAGTTTCAAAAACTTCGCTAAGTTTTGCAACACTTTCTTACTACACAAAGCAAAGGACATAGTTAAATACGGACTTTGTATATGTAAAATTTTCTAGGTATAAACTGATTTCAAATGTCGTTATATTTGTTACATTTCATTACAAAATGAAATTCATCACAAGGTCATTCTGGTCACAGTCCCGACAGAATCGTTCATCATGAGGTATTCCAAATCGTCTGCCAATTTCTATCATGAGTTTATGATTGCCACAGCGAAACGGAATCAGTGGGTATATATAAACATCAGGTAACATTTTAATTTATTTTTCATGGTGAAACTCTGTTTTAAAATTTCTGTAAATAAACACTTATTACTAGATTCTAAAGCATCATTCCATGCACGTTTGTAAATGTCTTCTAATGAATTACGAACATTTCTGCAGAGACTGTGAACAGACAAAAACTTTTGTGTCTCCACCACAGTCGAATCCTGTTTCTATTAGGACATCCCGTATACACATCAACCACCTGGATGTAAAACCCTGATTTCTGTATAATCATACAATACCTGATACAATCTAGATGATATATTTGTTTGTTTGTGGAGGAAAGTAAGGATGGATCAGAATTTTATCATTCGTTGCATGTACTTGAACTGACACAGGATACATTCCTGTTCTCCATATATCAATTCTTTTTTGGTAGAACGATTTAAAATGAAAAAGATGCTTAAAGAAGTTAAGCTGAAAACTTTCATAGCTTTAAATCATAAATCCCCCCAATTTCACAGCCATATAAAAGCACAGGCAGTACCATTGACGGTATAAGTCCAGTACAATGTTTATAGGTAAAATCTTGAAATCTTGCCATCTTTAGTAAAAAAAAAATTGCACATTGCGCTTGGTCATACAATGCTTCTTACATTTATAAAAAAATTCTGTTCTGCTAAAGATTATACCTAGATATTTGAAAGTGTGTACTATTTCTATACACTGGTTTTTAAATTTTAGTTTTTTGCTTGGGTTATTGCGTCATTAAAGATACACCTTGTTTTTGCTACATTAAAATTAAGCTTCCATGTACTAGAATACTCGCTTAATACATCAAGAGCATGCTGTAAACCGCGAAAAGAATCTGCAATAATAACAATATCATCAGCATATACAGAGGTGCCAACCCTTACGGTTTCGCCGTATTTTCTTACGGCAGATTTAATATCTTACGTTCTTACGGTCACTTAATTTATCTTACGGTGACAAAAGTGACCAGATCG
Source organism: Conus ventricosus (assembly GCA_018398815.1). Lineage (NCBI taxonomy): Eukaryota > Metazoa > Mollusca > Gastropoda > Neogastropoda > Conidae > Conus > Conus ventricosus. The sequence continues at coordinate 3,192 of JAFLJL010015668.1, forward strand.
TCGCTCATGAAACTAACGTAAGGCCAAGCTCGCGTTCTCTCCTCAGCGCTCTCTCGCATAGCGCAGGCTAAACGCTGATTTTCTCACCACTGCACCCAGCCATAGGCCTATCGTGCTCAATTTCTAGGTCAAAGCAGGTTTCTTCTCCATCCCACTGCGCTATTTTTGAAACTGCATGGACCCACGATGGCTCAGTAGTAAGAACGATAGCCACAGTAACCAATCAAACGCGCTCTCTCATTTTCTCTGTCCAATTGGAAATGGACAATGAGTAGCCTAGCACACGCTTTCTCTGTGGTAGGAAACATGGCGTCGAATGGAGAACCGCAAAAAAGAAAGCAAAAACAGGAGCATATTCCCAAAGTTTCGTGAGACCTACATGCAGAAGTATCTTGTGTTGTGGCCTCCAAGTTTCATCTCAACATGCACACTGTGTTCCTTGTGAGTTGGATTTTAAGATTTTCATGGAGGACTCGATGACGTAAAGCGACATTGTGTATCTGTTCGACACATCGAGAAAAGTGGAGCACTCAGCCTAGGACAAGTTTCTTCCTGTATCTTACTGACAAATTCAAAATCTTACTGACAGATTTTTAGAATTGTACTGTCAAGTCTTGAGGGGGTTGGCACCTCTGCATACAAAGTAAAAGTAAACTAATGTAACTTAATAAATCTGAATCAGGAAGATTTAAATCAATATTTAAGAAAGCACAGTTACGATCTGTGAGATTAGTTCAAGATCATTCAAATACAAAGAAAATAGCAAAGGTGAAAGATTTTCACCTTGACAACACTTAAAACTGCCTAAAACACACTTCACTCACTCACATACACACACAAGCAGAAGAGTAGGCTGTTTCTCACTACACATTAGGCTGACCGACAGTGGCTTAGTTTACTGAGAGTAACAGCTGTTGATTCACAGGAAGGCAAACCGATCTGACAGTGGATACACTATGTACAGGGACTGATGGGTTGGTTTAGCCTTAGAGTAGTGCTTTTGCATCCACTGAGCTATTTCATGTATGTATAGAGAACTGATGATGAAGAGTCAACTTAGAATAAATGGGGATGAAGAGTTACTGGAGTAACTGATGATGAAGATTAATGGAGTAACTGATGAAGAGTTCACATGGATTAATGGGATGAATGGTTACATGGAATAAATGTGGGGGAGGAGTTAACATGGAGCTGGGATGAAGAGTTAACATGGCGTATGATGATGGAGTCAGTGAGGATGAGAGTTAACATGGAGTTTTGAGGAAGAGTTAACATGGAATAAATGTGGGGGAGAGTTAACATGGAGCCATGGGGATGAAGAGTTACATGGGTCGTGGGATTGAAGAGTTACATGGAGTCAGTGAGGATGAAGAGTTAACATGGACTTAGTGAGGATGAAGAGTTAACATGGGTCAGGAGATAAGATACCATGGATAGTGGGGAGGAGTTAACATGAATAATGGGGATAAAGGTTACATGGGCGTGGGATGAAGAGTTACACATGGAGTCGGTGAGGATGAAGAGTTAACATGGAGTCGGTGAGGATAAGAGTTAACATGGATGGTCAGTGAGGATGAAGAGTTAACATGGAGTCAGTGTGGATGAAGAGTTAACATGGAGCTAATGGGGATGAAGAGTTAAACATGGCATTGATCGAGTCAGTGAGGATGAAGAGTTAACATGGAGTCGTGAGGATGAGAGTTAACGTGGAGCTCAATGGGGATAAGAGTTAACATGGAGTCAGTGAGGATGAAGAGTTAACATGGAGTCAGTGAGGATGAAGAGTTAACATGGAGTCGTGAGGTGAAGAGTTAACATGGCGCTAATGGGGGGATGAAGAGTTACCATGGAGTCATGGTGATGAAGAGTTACGTGGAGTCATTGTGCTGAAGTCAGTGAGGATGAAGAGTTAACATGGAGTCAGTGGAGATGAAGAGTTAACATGGAGCTAATGGGATGAAGAGTTACATGGAGTCATTGGTGATGGAGTCGTGAATGAAGTTAACATGGAGTCTTGGTGATAAGTCGGAGGATGAAGAGTTACATGGAGTAATGGTGATGAAGAGTTACCATGGAGTCATTGGTGATGGAGTCAGTGAGGATGAAGAGTTAACATGGAGTCAGTGAAGATGAAGAGTTAACATGCAATAATGGGGATAAAGGTTAACCATGGAGTCGAGGTGTGGATGAAGAGTTAACATGGAGTCGGTGAGATGAAGGTTAACATGGAGTCGGTGAGGATGAAGAGTTAACATGGATAATGGGGATAAGGGTTAACATGGAGTCGTTGAGGATGAGAGTTAACATGCAATAAAGGGATAAAGGGTTAACATGGAGTCGGTGAGATGAAGAGTTAAACTGCGAGTAAGTGGGATAAGAGGGTTTAAAATGGAGTCGGTGTGGATGAAGAGTAACATGGAGTCGGTGAGGGTGAAGAGTTAACATGGAGTTGGTGAGGATGAAGAGTTAACATGGAGTCAGTGAGGATGAAGAGTTAACATGCATAAAGGTGGAGGATAAAGGTTAACATGCATAGTCGGTGTGGATGAAGAGTTAACATGGAGTCGGTGCGGTTGAAGAGTTCACATGGAGTTGGTGAGGATGAAGAGTTAACAGAGTCAGTGAGGATGAAGAGTTAACATGAATAAATGGGGATAAAGGTTAATATGGAGTTGGTGAGGATGAAGAGTTAACATGGAGTCAGTGAGGAGAAGAGTTAACATGCAATAAATGGGGATAAAGGGTTAACATGGAGTCGTGAGGAAGAAGAGTTAACATGCATAACTGTGGGATAAAGGGTTAACATGGAGTCGGTGAGGATGAAGAGTTAACATGAGTAGTGACGATGAAGAGTTCACACTGAGAGTCATTGAATGGATGGATCATTGAGGCGATTTCAGAGTGGAGTGTCACGGAGGAGGGAGAAGGATGTGAGCTGTATGCTGCGTGTCACGACAAAAGGCATCCAATATATGGGGGCTGTCGCGGCATGAGTCTGAGGAGAGCGTGTACATGCCTGGGAAAGCTGGACATGGGAGGTGGGGATTACATGTGTGTTTCCGTGACGTGGTGTTGTGTGTTTGTTGACTTGTGAATGTTTTTGTCGGACAGTTTTGTGGTTCTGAGACATAGGTGTGTTCTCTATGTAATAGTGTGTATTTGTTGACTTCGATATTCCTGTAGACTAGGTGTGTTTCTCTGTGTTCATATATGTATTTGGTTGACTTCTTGGTGTTTCGACATAGGAGGTTCTGTGTCTCATATGGTATATGTGCTTCTTGAGTTTCTGTACACATAGGTGTGTTTCTCTGGTTCATTGTGTGTTTTGTGTACTTGGTGTGTTCTAGTGCACATTATAGTGCATTCTCTGTAGAATAGTGTGTCATCATTTCAACTTGCATGTCATAGATGTGTTGATATTTGGGTATAATTGATGGCTGATATGAACAGTGTGGCTGTCTGGACAGTGACTGAAAACGGTGGTGGCAGTAGCTATGATAAAATTAAAGTAGACTTGACATGTGGACGTTCAGTGGTGGACAGATAGGTATAGATAAAATTCTGTGTACACAGTGACATGACTGGAGAAATGCAGTACGATATAGATGAAAGTCCTGTGTTCAGTGATGGTGACTGGTAAAAGGCAGAGGTGGACAGATAGTATAGAATGCAAAACCTGTAGATACAGTGACAATAACTGGAGTAAAGAACAGTGTGCGGTAGATATAATAAAGTCTGTGGTAACACAGTGACCGTGATGGAGAAAGGGCAGGTGATTAGGATAAGGTCTGAGGAACAGTGACGGTGATGGCAGATAGGGGACAGGTAGATATAGATTAAGTCCTTGGTACGCAAGTGACAATGACTGGGAGAAAGGATAGGTAGATATAGAGAGTAAAAGTCCTGTAGATACACAGTGACAATGACTGGAGAAAGGACAGGTAGCTATAGATAAAGTCCTGTAGGACACAGTGAATGACTGGAGAAAGGAGAGGTAGATATAGAGTAAAAGTCCTGTAGAACACAGTGACAAATGATGGAAGAAGAAGGACAGGTAACTATAGAGTAAATGTCCTGTACATACACAGTGACAATGACTGGAGAAAGGACAGGTAGCTATAGAGTAAAGTCCTGTAGACACCAGTGACAATGACTGGAGAAAGGACAGGTAATATAGAGTAAAAGTCTGTGTACACAGTGACAGTGACTGGAGAAGGGACAGGTAGCTATAGAGTAAATAATCCTGTAGATACACAGTGACAATGACTGGAGAAAGGACAGGTAGCTATAGAGTAAATGTCCTGTAGGATATTAAACCACGTGACAATGACTGGAGAAAGGACAGGTAACTATAGTAGCTAAAAATGTCCTGTAGGTGCGGCACTGATTCCAGCCGTACTATGACGGACACATCATGAGGAGCTGCCCTACCGTCCCGGACGTAGCTTCGTGAAATTTGTCCCCCGAAATATGAAATCATGCAGTGTCCGGGATCACTTTTTTTCTATGCCGCGAAAAAAAACCCTTTCAGACCAGTTTGATGGGGATGTTTTGGGTTTGTACGATTCAAGCTAGTGTCTTTTTAAGACCAATTCAGCCCCAGTTTGATTAAAATGTCTTGTTTAAACGTTTTCAAGCTAGTGTCTTTTTAAGACTATTTTAAACCAGTTTGATAAAAAACTTTGACTCATCCTCAGTGGATAAAATTCTGATGTAGATTATGTCAAAAAAACCCCAAAGAAAAACCAAAGGAAACTTTATGGGAATACATACATAATTTCAAAGTTTCCCTTTAAAACTGCAACAAAAATTTTTCAAAAACAGAAAAAAAATGAAGAAATAAAGAAAATCTCAAGATTGCCATTTTTGTATGGTAAAAAATTTTTTTTAACAAAAAAAGGGATAAAAAAACCCAGATCCATCTCTCCTTCCTAAATTTAAACACACCTTTTTCTTTTGGGTTTTCATTTTCTTTAAAAGTGTACCCCCCTTAGTCCCCCCGTTTCCAGGGGCTTTTTTTTGGTGTTTTTTAAATTTAAATTTGATCCCATTTATGGAAATTTAATGGATAGGTCAGCCGGATATATTTCAAGAAAGAAAAAATAACGTTAAATGTGGGGGCCAAAAAAAAAAAAAAACAAAAAACAAAAACGGAAAAAAAGAAACAAACCACCCACGACCCCACACACACAAAACAACACCACACACACACCACACCCCCACACATATGAAATCTTTTCTGATTTAGAAAAAGGCCTTTTTCTAAAAAAGAATGCCGGGGAAAATTTTTTGTTGCAGTGAAATATAGGGAAATGTCCCAACCAAATTGGAAAAACGTTTTTATCATGAAAGAACTCATTTTTCCCAAAAACCCACAGATCTAAAAAATTTTCCCGGTGCAAAATTCGAAAAATTTTTAAAGCTCCGGGGGCCTTTGGGTTGTTAGTACTGCCCCGTAAATTTCCGACCTTCCCCTTCTCCCAAAACCACTTTTAAAGTGGCTAAGCTTTTTCTGAACTTTGCAGAATAAAGGGAATCCGTTGCTGTGTGTGTATCGGACCCCCCCCCCGGAAAAAAGGAACAAACGCTTGTTCAAGTTTCAACGAAGATTTTCCCTGTTTTCCTTAAACTTTGCCGCCACGCGTGACGGCGATCTTCTTGATCATCGGGGGAACTTAATTTTTCCTACGCGCTCGGAGTGTTCCCAGGGGTAGGAGGTTTCAGAAACTTTAGAGCGTGGGGCCTTTCTCGGGCCATCGATGAACCCCTTTTTCCGGCAATTTGGTCACTTTCTTGATCTTTGTTTTTTCGTGACCTGGGGCCCTTTTGAAAATTGCTAATTGTTGTTTTGATTTGATGTCTGATCACTAAAAGTCTATTTTCCATCTCGGGGTTTTCCAAAAGAAAAAGTGGGCAAACCCAATTAAAATGTGTTCGTGCCATTCTAAATTGACCGTGAATTTTTTTCCAAGACACCGCAAAATTTTATCACCCCCTGCGTAACCCTTACTGTTTTGAACTTTGGGTCTTAGAAAATTTTTTGGGGTTTAAGCCCCGCCTTTTGCGCGGAGGGTTTCCCATTTGGCGTCCCCCGGGGCTCCGGGGGTAAACCCAAATTTTCCCCTTAACTGCAAAATTTTAAAAAAACCGGGGACCGCGTCGACCCACGGGGGGCCTGGGAACCTTTTTGCTGAAAATTAACAAGAAAAATTTACGATGTGAAAAACAGAAACCCGTACAGTTTGTCCATAAACCCAAAACCGCTTTTTTTTCTTCCAAATTTTTGCGGGCAGCACCCGGGGTTTTAAAAAAACTGTTTTTAAACTGTCACTGGAAAGGGGGGGGTAAGGCTGAAAGTGTTTTTAATCCCTTTCCACTCTTGAGCCTTACAGCTTCCTGGTTTTTTTCTCATTTTTTTCCCCCAACAAATTCAACAATTCGAAACCTTTCTCCCCATCCTCAATACTTCGATCAGTCTGTTTTTTTAATTTTAACGGTACCACACTCTGTGAGTTCTTGCCAGGGGCCCGGCAACTGTTCGAAAATCATCACAAAACTGGGGAAAACACCCTTTTGGGGGCCCTTGCCCCCCCATTCCCACCCCACTCCTTTTTGGAACCCTTGACTCTCCCCTTTCCTTTCCACCCACCAAAATTCTTAACGAGCCCTCTGCCCTTCGGCACATTTCCCCCGATTTTAAAGACCGCCCTTTTTAAAAACCTTACTAAAGAAAAGAAACTTGACCCCAACATTTTTAAAAAAATTACAGACCCTTCCCCAAATTTTCCCTTTTCCCCAAATCCAAAATTTTTTAGAAAGTAAATTTTTCAACGCTCTCGGGCCATCGGGCCCTAAAACAACCCCCTCACCCAAAACCCTCAGCTATCCCCCTTTGGGCACAGCACGGGGGAACCCCCAAATCCTTCGCTTTCCCTCAATGAAAATTCAAATTTTCCTTAGACAAAACCCAAAAATTTCGTCCTTTTTTTGGGGGCTAATCTTTCGGAGCCTTGAAAATTTAGCCATGAAACCTTCCCCTCTTTAAAATTACACATGTGGCTTCGGGAAACGTTTTTTAAATTTTGGTTTGTTCTTATCTTCTGGGATGGGGAAACAGTTACCCAATGGGTTAAACCACCGTTCTGATAAAACAAACCCCATTTTGGGGTTTGCCTCGGGGACCCCGTGCGGGGGACCGTCCCCTTTTTTTGTCCCACCACTCCATTGTCTAAGTCATCCAGGGCCAAATTCCGTTTCCCCAACGAAATGTTTGCGGGATACTAAAGTTTTTTTCCATTTCCCTGTCATCGATAAATACTCCCCCCTTGTTCTACTTTTAAATCTTGTACTTTTGTTATTGAACCTGGATGTCAAAAATTTTAAGTTTAAAATTTTAAAAAAATTTTTTGAGAAGACGGAAGCCATCCGTTTTTTAAAAACCGGCCCCACATCTGGCCCTGATCCGCCCCCTTTCTTTTTTGGTTTTTGGGTTCCAGCCCTATTAAATTTTTTAAAAAAACACGGTTCTGCCTTTGGTTTTTCCCTTGGGTTTGTGCCTTTTAAATTGAAACAGAATGTCCAAAAAACTTGTCATTTTGCTTAAAAGGAACTTAAACAAAATTGCTGCTATTCGACCCTTCTCACTGAAGACGCCACAAAAAACTCTCGTTTCATAATACACCCTTTTTAAAGGGGCTAGATTACGGGCAACTGGGGTTCCCCTTTGGGTTTCCCTCAAACTGTCTTTCCAACCCCCCCCCAAAGGGGGCCCAAAAACTTGCGCCCGTCCATTTGCAAATCCCTAAAAACCCCCAAACCTGCAGCCCTCCCCTGAAAAAGTTGCACGGCTCCCCGTTAAAGGGAAAGAATTAAAATACAAAGGGGGTTGTCTCTGCTTCAAGATTTTCATGGCGTTCCCCCTCCCAAACTTTCCGATCTCCTTAAAGTATTTCCCCTTTCACAAAAGCTCCCCCTCCTCCACCGACCCCGGGACCCCCGTTTCCCCCAGTTACCGTCCCCATAAAAAACACATGGGAAGAGCTTTCTCATACGCAGCCCCCCAAAACCTGGAATAAATCCCATAAATTTAAAGGAAAATTCTCAAACCTTTTTTTCCCTTCCCAAAACCCCCCCAAAAACCCCCCCTTTTCAAACAATACTAAAAAAGGGACAGCCATTCCCAAAGAAAGTATTGACTCTTTTGGGTGGGGGGATCGTTTATTTGTTTGTGTTTGTTCCCTCTTTTTGTGTTTTGGGTGGGGCTGTGCGTGGAGTGTGTGGGGCGCGGGGGGAAAAAGGGGGAGGAGCCTTTGTTTTTCTTTTTCTGAGCCCTTTTTAAATTTGCATTTTTTTTAAATTTTTTCAATTGTATTTTTTCTCCCTCGTAAAGCCCCTTGTGCCGGGGCCCGGCTTTTTAAATCCCCTTTAAATTTTTTAATTATTATTATTACTGTGAAGACACGTCCCGCCCCCAGCCCCGAATTCCCCCATGCTTTCGTCTTTTTTATGAGCTACCTAAAAACGGGAAAACACCTAAAACTATTCTTAAAATTAAATAAAATTGCAAAATGAATTTTTTTTTAACAAAATTTTTTTGTCATTTTTAAAAGTTGATATTGTGTAAGAAAAAATAAAATTTAAAGAAAAAAAACAATAAACCGCAAAATTTTTTCTAAAATCAGGGGTACTTGATTCAAATAGAGTCCACTTTTTGCCTCTTGGTGGGGCCAAAACATAAACACAGAGTGAACAACACACCCCAAATTTTTTGAAAGGACCTAAATTAAAAACGGGAAAAAAAAAGGAAAAAACACACACCAAAAAACGAACGACCTAAAATAAAAAACATAAACCCACAAAGTGAAAAACCACACCAAAAAACATGTCGACCGTTTTAAATTTTAAAAACACAAGTGAAAAAGCACACCCCCACAAAAATTTCTACCGAAAACTTTTAAAAAAAAAAATTTGAAAAAAAACACAACATCCCAAATATGATACACCTTAAAAACATTACACCAAGTGAAAAACACACCAGCAAAGCGTAGCCTAATACTTTAGGGGAGGGGGGCCTTTTTTTCCCATCGCCTTCACGCTTTAATGTTGTTTTTTAGTGACTTATTTTGTCACTTGTAAAACCCTAAATTTGATTCTTCTTAAATTGTCACATTTATTCTCTAAATTTTTTTTTTTTTCAAAAAAAAAAAGGGTAGCTTAAAAAATGAAAAAAATTTAAAAACAACAGTAAACTTGGGAAACAAGCGGCCCGATGAAATAAAAAAGGGCCCTTGAATTGGGAAAGGTGAACGTTGTAAAGGGTTTTGTTGATGTTTCTGGACACATTTCAGCAAACGAAAATTTTTTTTAAAATGCTAAAAATTAAAATCTAACGGGGGGCTGGGGGGGTAGGGGCCACACCCCCCCCCCTCATCCTCCCCCCCCTGGCCCCTCTGCCAGAGCGTTGCCCCGAACCCCAGCGGGGGGAAGGGTGGCCCCCACCCTGTCCCCTTTTTTTTTTTCAGAAATCTCTTGACAGGCTGTTCCCCTGCACCCCCCCCCTTCCCCATTGGAGGGACAGGAGTTGTTGACAGTCTTCTCTGGGGACATGGTTCACCTGTTTTTCTGAAACTGTCCACCTTGAAAAGAGAGCCAAATACTTCTCTATACAGGGTTTTACGTTAACAGTCCTGTCAGGGGTAGAATCTGAACCTTGACAAGGAAAGCCAAAACTTTCAAACACAATTTAAATTTAATTCAAGCCCTGTCTTTGAATCTGAACCTTAAACCGGGACCCAAAATTTTCCTTTTACATAGGGGCCTTTTTAATTAGCCTGTCGGGGGTAAAAATCTGAACTTGACCAGGAGCCAAATACTTTGTATGTAGGCAACGAATTTTTAAATTCATTCTCTCATTGGAAAAAAGTTTAAAATTTTGGGATTTCATTTTAGGGTTTTTTTTTGGTTTTTTTTCCTTTTTTTTTTTTTTTTTTCTTTGGAGAGGCAAAAAAAGTTCCCTTAAAAATCGGCACATAAACTGTTGGTAAGGGGGAGGGTAATTGGAAGATAGGGTGTTGTTTGCCCCCCTTTTCCCACCCCCCAAGGACTTTTTTCATTTTCTGCTGCCTGTGTTCTGTTCCGGGGCCTGTAGTCCCCTGGCCTTGCTTCTCCAACCATATTTAAACAATTTTTCCCCTTTTTGTTTTACACACCACCAGGGCCTTTTCCCGGGCCCTTTCTTCAGCCACCAGATTTCACAATGTTAACCCATGTTTTACACACCCCCAGGGTTTGTAGGAAAGTCCCTGGCCTTGCTTCAGCCACTCAGATTTCACAATGTTCCCCCAAAGTATGCCACCACCAGGGCTCGGGTATTCCCGGGCCCTTTTCCCTTTGCCCCCAAGGATTTCACAATTTTTCACCCATGTATACACACCACCCGGGCTAGTAGTCCCGGGCCTTTTTTCACCACTCAGATTTCACTTTGTTCCCCCTTTTTTTCAAAATTCCCGGGGTGGGTAGGTAGTCCCTGGCCTTTTCAGCCCAAACTCAGTTTTCCCAAAAATTTTAAACCCCATGTAAAAAACCCCCCGGGGCTGGGTTTTGTCCCGGGCCCTTGCTTCAGCCACCAGATTTCAAAAATTTTTCCCCAAATTTTACACAGAAACCAGTGTCCCTAAAACCAAGAGGCGAAACCCCCCCCTGGGGGGGGAAATTTTTTGCAGAAAAGAAAATTTTTGTTTTGCGGGGACATGCCTTTTTAAATTTCGGCTTTTTTTCCCCGGGGAAAATTGGGGGTTTTGTTGGCTGCAGAATTTGGGCAAATTTTACCATTTCAAACAAAAAACAACGCTAAAGAAAACAAAACCAACTTTTTCCCTTTTTCCCTTTCGTGCTGGCCAATGGGGCAGAAAAATTATGTCTGCAGGCTTAATGAGTGCCCCTGTATTTTGAAAACACTTTATACCTTCCAGTTTGGGACGATTTTTGATCTGGGGCCCTTTTTTTTTTTCCCAAATCGCGCTGTCTTTTTTTTTTTAATAAACGTGAATTTTTTCCAACTTCCATACAAGAAAAATTAACAATCACAAGTACTGCTTTTTGTTTTTTTAATGTAAGACCAAATTTCCCAAAAGTTCTTTTTAAAAAAAAACTTTCAAGATTCTGGGAGAAATTTGTAGATGAGAGGGACTTTTTAAGCAACCCCTCCCCCCTAAAAAAAAAAAAAAAAAACCCCGGGCACAAATTTCCCTTTTAGTTTTAAATTTTCTAGCAAAGTATTTTTTTATTTTTTTGCTTTTTTCCCCCTTTAAAAGATCCCCCCCAAAAAATGGTATTGGGCTTATACCCACAGTCCGCAGGGTTTGAAGCTTGAGGTTCCGTAAAATTGCATTTTTTAAAATGTTTTTGAGGGGGTTAAACTTCTTCATTTCCTTTTCGAATTCTCATTTGTTCCGCTGGGGGGAAATTTTTCTAAAAAAGGGGTTTCAATGTATGATTGTTTTGAAAAAAGGAAAATTTTTTCCAACTAAATAATTATCATCCTAACCCTTAGATTAGGGATAAAAATTTATAACAAACATAAAAACAGTTTTTCTTTATACATGTCTGAGAAGAAAGTCATTTTCAACCCATCAAACATTTTTTATAAAAGAAAAAGGTGTTTAAATGAAACTTTAAATAAAAAGGGTATTTCGTGTGAACTTTCATTTCCCTTTCTGAAAAGATAAAAGGTTTTGAAAAAACAGCAGATGTAACGTGAAGCCCAACCCAAGAGAATTTGCGGTCAGTCGTTCTTTATTGGCAAAAAAACAGAGGAGTGCTCTACTCCCAACTCATTGTCAATGAACAAAAAGTCGAAGTGCAAAGTCGGGAAAGGGCTGAACGAACTGGGGGAAACCAAAATTTGGGGCGGGCGGATTCCCCTGGGACACCCCACAAGCTCTGCGGGCATGAAAGGTAAGTGTCCTTGCCCTTTTTAAAATTCCCTTTAAAGATGCGGGGAATAAAGACCCCCGGTGAGGATTTTGTGGCTTGGCTCGGGGAAAAAGGGTTTTCCATACAGGGGTCTGGTATTTCCCACTCTCTCAAGGGGCTTTGAGCAAAAACCTCTGAAATGGTGGCACAACCCATGTCCAAACCATCTTAACAGGTCAGCAGTTTTTTCACGGTGTTAAAATCGCTCAGAAATTTCTCATATCAAAGTTTTTTGTTTCTTTGGGCATGAACCCCCCTCGTACAAGCACGGTAAACTCTTCAATTTTCCTTCATAACGGTTGGGTAAATTTTGGGGCCATGACCCCAAAGCCTGGCAAATGCTTTTATTCCTCGGATGCTTTTTGGGGGGCCCTTGATTGGGGCTTTTTTTCCCCTTTTCCCTTGAAAAAGCCACTCCCCGTGCGCATCCGCTGAATGTTTGGCAAAGGTAAAAACGGACAGGTCCCTTTCCCCACATTCAGCGCAACCCACTTTTTTTGGGATGTAAATGAGTCTCCGCTTTTTTGAGACTCCTGTATCAAAGAGAATTTTTGGGGGGGATGCTTTCAGCTTTATTTGAAAAGGGAAGATGAAGGCTTTCTTTTGTCGGAAAATTCACGGGGGATCGTTAAAATTCTTCAGAAGATTAGTCCGCAATATGGAGACAGTGCAAAAACAAATTTTGGTTTTTGCTTTTCCTGGTAAGGCCCAGTTCTTCCTTTTTCTAAGAAAAGGTTTTCTGGCCTCGGGTGCCCCAAAAAACCCTTGTGCATTTGTCTCCACGGGACAAAAATTTAACCCTTTTCTGCCCTGAAGTTTGCTGGCATATTTTGTCTGTCTTCCATTTTTCAAAAAGGGAAAGTTTGTAAAATTTTCACTTTTTTTTGGGGGGGCTTTTGATAAAACTTCTTCCAGTCTCTTGGTAATTTGAAGAGCCCCCTTTGATCAGTTTGCACTGATGATGACGGCCCTCCCCCCCTCTCTTTTCTGATGCTTTGATACAATTTTGGGAATAGAAACTTTTACAAAGTAAAGTCTTGGGGCCCCTTTGGGGAAGGGGGTTAAAAAAGGGACTTTCTGAAAAGTTCCCCAAAATGTTTGTTTAAAAAGGGTTTGTTGAGTTGGAAAAAAGGGCTTTTTCCCTTCAATGACATTGGTGTTTGGGGGATACTTTTTGGACTTTTCTGCATCCCCTTTCAAAAAAACTTTTGCAGCTTTGAAATTTGGGAGGTTTCAGCAATGGCGTTGCAAAGTGTCCTTCACTGTCGGGGATCTTTGGGAAAGGGCCCCAGGTCCTTTGGGTTTAGAAAAATGTTGTCTTGGTTGGGCCAAAGCCTTGGGCCCCCCCCCTTTTTGTGTGCTTTGGGGGGGTAGGGGCTCTTGAAAGCGGGTTTTAAAGCACCATCTGTAGTAGGCTGCCCTGTTCCGGGTGAATTTCCCCCAATTTCCACCAAAAGACTTTGCATGGACGATTAAATTTTTGGTTTTGATGGCGATTTTCAACAGCCGTTCCCTTTTTGAAGGGCATCCGACCTGTTCAGGTTTAAACCCCCTTGTTCCGCAACAGAAACCCCAGCCCCAGGGGGTGTGGTTGGCAAATTTTAGGAAAAGGTTGGAGGAAAATGGGAAATGTACCCGGAAAAGTTCTGATGTCATAGCTTTTAAAAAACAGTGTGCACTTTTTCTGGGAAACTTTCAAGATGGGGATCCCCGGGTTTTCTTTTGTTGGTTTTTGTAGTGAAGCTTTTAACCACACTCTGTCTGTTTTTACTTTTATCCACAACTGGGGAGTTTTTTCCCCCTTTCACCATTTTGAACTTTCCTTTGAAGTCTGAGGGGGAAGAGAACATTTCTTACAGCTGTATTTTGGAGTACCACCAAGACATTTTCATTGCAGGGGTTTTTTGGGCAGTTTCATAGTAGAAAAATTTTGCTTCTTCATCCAAACCCGTCGCCATGTTCAGCCCCAAAAATTCCCAAAACAGAAAAAGGCAAGGGGTGTTTTTTCTAGCCTCACCTTTTGCATCGCAAAACCCTGGGGTAGTGGTTTTCCCTCCAAACAAATTTTTTTAATGGACCCACTGGACAAACTCCCGAATCGACCAAAAATACTTCAAAAACCAATTTCCTCGCAGACTTTTTTCCAGACGCACATGTAAGCGAAGGGGGGTGGAAAACGCCCAAACCCTTTCAAACACATCGCCAAATTCCTTCGTTCTGCCAGATGTTTTCATGGGCCTTTTTTTTAAACTGCAAATCAAAGGTCCCGAATTGTATACTGCGGCCAACGTCTTCCGAAAACTTTTTGAACAACCTAGAATTTGCATCACTGAAACATTGTTCCCGTTATGGGTGCAAAGACAGGACCAGGGACTCTTCTGTCGACTGTTGATTGTTTTCGGCCTTGTCACTGGTCCCAAGACACCCACCCCGCCCAAGGAGCCCGCGTGGTCCCCTTCTTCTCGAGTGTTTTGGGGGAAATCCAAAACAAGTCAAAAGCGAGGGTGTTGCTGGCTTTTGTAGGGAGATGATTAATTTGTTATCTAGGCAGCGATTAAACCCCAAACTGGGTTTTGTTGATCAGCTTTGGGCGCAAAAAATTTTTGTTTTTAAATTTTCTTTGCCTTTTACACAAATTGGGAAAACCCCGTTCAAAAAAAATTTTTTTCACCTTCTGATTTTTAGGTGATTGGGGTGGGTTTGTTTGGGGGGTTCCCAAAAAAACCCAAAAATTTAATTCCTTTGGCAAAATAATTGGTTAACGTCCTCTTTTCAATTTTAAAATGGCTTAGGGTTTTGCGTTGTAACATTTTGCCCAAATGACCTTGAAAAAAGACCTTTGGCCTTTAAAAATTTCTTTTAAAAAGAAAATATGCAAACCCGGAAAGGATTTTCAACCCAGTAACCCTGGGTTTGGGAAAGGGAATTATAAAATTTCTAGGCAATGAACTGGAAAAACGTTTTTTCTATATCCGTGGGGGCCATTTTAAAAAACGGGGGGTACCTTAAATTTGAAAAATTTACCACACCTTTAAAAAAAACCCCCCCAAAATTACGCTGGCAAAAAAAATGTTTCAGTAGCTTTGAGTTAACTTTTCCCAAAGGTACCTGTCTGGAAAATTTTTCCCACTAGGGGGGAGTGGGGGTATAGGACGGCTCATGGACTACAGGGCTAGGTAGTCCCAGGCCTTGCTTCAGCCACTCAGATTTCACAATGTTCACCCATGTATGCACACCACCAGGGCTAGGTAGGTAGTCCCTGGCCTTGCTTCAGCCACTCAGATTTCACAATGTTCACCCATGTATGCACACCACCAGGGCTAGGTAGGTAGTCCCTGGCCTTGCTTCAGCCACTCAGATTTCACAATGTTCACCCATATATACACAGTACCAGGGCTAGGTAGTCCCAGGCCTTGCTTCAGCCACTCAGATTTCACAACGTTCACCCATGTATACACACCACCAGGGCTAGCTAGGTAGTCCCTGGCCTTGCTTCAGCCACTCAGATTTCACAAACGTTCACCCATGTATACACACCACCAGGGCTAGCTAGGTAGTCCGTGGCCTTGCTTCAGCCACTCAGATTTCACAATGTTCACCCATGTATACATAGTGCCTTCTGTTGACAGAATAATGCAGCAGAATTTTGGCCCTGGTCTTATTTCAGCCATGTCAGTTTACAGAACTTTCTCCCATGTCTGTACAGTACTTCTGTTGACAGAATAATGCAGCAGAATTCTGTTCCCTGTGTGTTTATTTATTGACAGAAGACTGTGTAGAATACTGTCCTATGTGTGATTGCAGAATTCTGTTTTATAATATGTGCTAACCTATTTACAGAAATCTGTTCTATATGTGCTAACCTATTTACAGAATAATGTTCTGTATGTGTTAACCTGTTTACATATAATTAGCAGAATTGTCTTCTGTGTGTGTTAACCTGTTTATACATGATTGCAGAATTCTATTAGCAGAATTGTCTTCTCTGTGTGTTAACCTGTTTATACATGATTACAGAATTCTGTTCCATATGTGCTATCCTGTTTACAGATGATCAGCAGAATTGTGTTCTTTGTGTGTGAACCTGTGTACAGAACTGTTCTGATTGTGTCAGCATGTTTACAGATGACTATGCAGTATTTTGTTCTGATGGTGTGACCTTTTTTTGTTCCATTTCTGTGTGTTCCAGTTGTTTGGCAACATATGCTTTGTCTGCAACAACATTATTAATGGAGATGGTAAGTCATCTTTTACTTTGCATTGACAGATAAGGTAAGTCACCATCTGGTTAGTCAACAACAACATTGTTAGTGGAGATGGTAAGTCACCATCTGGTTAGTCAACAACAACATTGTTAGTGGAGATGGTAAGTCACCATCTGGTTAGTCAGCAACAACATTTTAATGGAGATGGTAAGTCACCATCTGGTTAGTCAACAACATTGTTAATGGAGATAGTAAGTCACTATCTGCTTAGTCAACAATAACATTGTCAACCTTTTCACAACACGCCGTGTGTATCATTATGGCAACTCAGTCGACCCCTTCAGGACGAGCTGTTCAGTGGTTACAGCAATGCTGCTGTACTCCCTGGACGAGCTGTACCTCCGTTACTGCACAATGATAAAAAAAATTCCCTGTTCTCTCCTCTACTGTGGAGAGAATGCAGCTGCTCTAAATATTTAGAACAGGGTAAAGATTTACAAGTTTGTCAAAAAGAATCTGAGCTTGATTTATTTGCTCTGTGTATTTAACAGTTTTATACGTCGTATTGTCTGATGCTAAAACAATGAAAAGGGTGTACAGTATGCAATGATTAAAAAAAAAAAATTATATTTTTTTTCCGCTTTGATTATACATATTGAATACCTCAGGCTTTCTCTGCATCTATTCAAATGAAGTGTAAAATTTTATGCCCTTTTCTTCCTCACTTGCTGTTGTCATACTAGCCAAACAAACGTAAACAAGATTGTGTTTTCCTACGTTTTAGTTATGTTGTTTCGGTACCTGTAGCATTGCTATTTTACCCAAAAGATATTTAAGTCTATGCTCATTGCAAATTTCACGTTTTACCCTTTCTGTTGATATATAACTTTTGGTTGAACAACAATTAATGCTGAACAACAATTAAGTAGTGGGGGAAAACAAGTGCAGGTTAACAATTCTTCCATCATTATAATAATGACTTTGCAAAGATATAACTTTTGGTTGTTACGTTTATATTAGGGGACGTAAAATAATATTTTAAAAAGTGCGAAAATCGTGTGTCTGCAACGGTTATAAGCACATGGCTGCAGAGAAGTGACATCGGGCTGTCATGTACGTCGCAAATATATTAATGGCGATGGTTAGTCACTGGTTGAAGAGGGTAGGGGCTGATAGGTGTACACCTCAATTAGATGGTGTGGCTGTTACTGTTCCTTGAATCACAGGATAGTAGAGCACAAAATAATGGACATACTGTGGTTTTCATCTCAGTTGAACCTGTTGGTTTGCACATTTTTTGTTTAACATGACCTGTACAACCTTGTGTTTCTTTGATAGTTGTGTGACCACAGCCAGCACAGTGTCATATTGCAGGAACACCCCACACCCCACACCACCCTGTTTTGTGACATTTGTGCGACCTCCACAGCCAAGCACAGTGTCTGATACTGCAGGAACACCCCCCCCCCCCCCCTTCTGTCCTTTTTCCAGTCACTGTCACTGTGTAGCTACAGGACTTTTACTCTATAGGAAAATGGTATTCACTGAATTGTCCAGCAAGAACCCCAGAGCAGTACAGTGAAGTGTTCAGTGTCTCTTAACATAGACTGTGAACCCCAGAGCAGTGCAATGAAGTGTTCAGTGTCTCCTAACATAGACTGTAGACTGTGTGAACCCCAGAGCAGTACAGTGAAGTGTTCAGTGTCTCCTAACATAGACTGTAGACTGTGTGAACCCCAGAGCAGTACAGTGAAGTGTTCAGTGTCTCCTAACATAGACTGTGTGAGCCCCAGAGCAGTACATTCCATGAAGTGTTCAGTGTCTCCAAACATAGACTGTAGACTGTAAACCCCAGAGCAGTACAATGAAGTGTTCAGTGTCTCCTAACATAGACTGTAGACTGTGTGAACCCCCAGAGCAGTACAGTGAAGTGTTCAGTGTCTCCTAACATAGACTGTAGACTGTGAACCCCAGAGCAGTACAGGGACGTGTTCAGTGTCTCCTAACATAGACTGTAGACTGTGTGAACCCCAGAACAGTACAGTGACGTGTTCAGTGTCTCCTAACATAGACTGTGTGAACCCCAGAGCAGTACAGTGAAGTGTTCAGTGTCTCCTAACATAGACTGTAGACTGTGTGAACCCCAGAGCAGTACAGTGAAGTGTTCAGTGTCTCCTAACATAGACTGTGTGAGCCCCAGAGCAGTACAATGAAGTGTTCAGTGTCTCCTAACATAGACTGTAGACTGTAAACCCCAGAGCAGTACAATGAAGTGTTCAGTGTCTCCTAACATAGACTGTAGACTGTGTGAACCCCAGAGCAGTA
>JAFLJL010015668.1:30016-55027 GCA_018398815.1 Conus ventricosus
CTAAACTGAGTATATGCGCCTTGTTGATGTTGTAGGAAAGGAAGAAGAGGTACTGTAGAAATAATCAAAACATGAGAACTAGGCGCAATAGAGCCGGTCTGTTCTGGAAACTGTTCGATTTCAGATTGAACCAATTCTAACATATGCTGCGAAGTATGGGGATTAGAGGAAGAAGGGAAACGAATCGAAGCAGTACATACATTTGCCATTAAAAGATTCCTTAATGTCCCCCTACATGCCTCAAATAAAAAAGCATATGGAGAAACAGGTAGATATCCACTTCATATAAGAACTTCTGTGAAATGTATAAAATATTGGATAAGACTGATTAATTTACCTATGACAAGAATATGCAGACAGGCCTATGAAATGCTTTTGTCATTGCATGAATCGGGACATTTCAACTGGGTATCAAATATTCACAAAATTTTGACTATAAATGGATTTGGAATAGTATGGTTAAACCAAGGGGTGGGTCATGAAAACAGCTTTATTTCCTTATTTAAAGACCGGATTATCGCATGTAGTAAACAAAATTGGCATTCTGAGTTAGAAAATAATGATAGATATAGATGGTACCATTCCTTTAAGGATATATTTCAAACAGAGAAATACTTATCATGTGTTAGGAACTATTGGCACAGAATTAATTTGACAAGACTTCGGTTAAGAGTAATTGGTCTAAAAAATTGTAAAAGATGGTTCCTAAATGCTTCAATTAATCAGGAAGACACCAGTTGTCCATGTTGCGACAATGAGTGTGAAGACGAGGTGCATTTTTTATTTCACTGTGAAGCTTATAAACATATTCGAAAGAACTGTTCCTGTTTGGTATCCTTTTCTGGAGTACCAAACGAAATTAGTGTCGCGAATATTCTTTCAAGTGATAATCCAAATAGGTTACAAGAATTAGCTAGATATATCGCTCTTTCGACGCAAATCAGACAAAAAAAGATCAATGCTCCTAATGAGATATGATAATTAACTTGCAGAACA
The DNA here is from genome assembly GCA_018398815.1 of Conus ventricosus. Lineage (NCBI taxonomy): Eukaryota > Metazoa > Mollusca > Gastropoda > Neogastropoda > Conidae > Conus > Conus ventricosus. The sequence continues at coordinate 31,013 of JAFLJL010015668.1, forward strand.
AAATGATCCTGAATTTGTGTTGTATAAAACGTGCATATTATCGAATGGGAGGATTGCGGGAAGGAATTGGGAGGGGGGGGGGGGGGGAGTGCAAGGGAGGAGAAAGGACTAGGTGAATGAGGTGAACGAATGTCCGGGAATGTGAGTGGATGTGTACGTGCGTGAATAATGTGCATGTATATTATGCTTTTGTATGTAAACATTATCGATCGCAAGAGGTAATATTTTGCTTTATTCATTTGTTTCTGTATATATACCCCTTCAGTGAGGGGCCTTGGCCTAAACTGAATAAAACTTTGTCATTGTCATTGTCTCTCCCCCCAGTCGTGAGTAGGCTCACCATGAAGATGAAAATGCGGCAACATTTTGCACTGGTGTGTGTACATGTGACATCAGTTTCAAATGATTCGAACGGGCGAAAGTACAAGGTCAGGCAGGAAGCATTTCACTGTTTATAACTGACATCTGCATGTGTAGCATGCTAAAATCTTGCTTTACTAAAAGCATGACGTGGCTGCGATAGAATCAGTATCGGCATGCTTCACAAGCACGTAGAGCACACATATATACAGGCAAAACATGCCTACGCCATGCTAGGGAAACCGCCGCCGTGTTTCCAGTGAAGCTGACCAGTGCCTGTTTATTTGGGCCCTGTACCAGCTGTCAGGTAGGAGTACCGGGAATAATTTTCTGTCAGTTGTAAAGGAAAAATATGCATGTCCAATATGTCCGAGTTTGAGCGTGATTGAAAGGACGACGCATGCTCTCCACTGAGTTGAACTTTCATTTCATTTGTTGTGTGTTCGTTTGTCTGTTTCAATCGTTTTTTGTTGGCGAATTTTTGTGTGGTGATTGAGCATTGCGATGAAAGAAGTCCCATTCATGTTTGGTATAGTTCTGTCAAGTCAAAGACCCCACAACTGTGACATCAATCGACACAGTTCTCTGCATTCTGGCGCAATGTTTAATGTAAGAAAAACAGCCTCCCATTTCCAAAACATAGTATCAGTTGATAGCTGACCAGTGCCGACAGCGTCTGTTTATTTGGGCCCTGTACCAGCCGTCAGGGTAGGCGTCCGCGAATAATTTTCTGTCAGTTTTGTAAAGGAAAGGTTATGCATGTCCAATATGTCCGAGTTTAGAGCGTGATTGAAAGAACGAAGCAGCTCTCCAATGAGTTGAACTTTCCATTTATTTGGTTGTGATGGTTGTTTGTTTCAATCGGTTCTTTTGTTGACAAATCTTTGTGGTGCTTCCGCCAGCAATGCGCATGAAAGAAGAACCATTCATGTTGGTATCGTTCTGTCAAAGACCCCACAATCAAGTGACTTCAATCGACCACAGCTCGCTGCATTTCTGGCATAAAGTATGTTAATGAAGAAACACTGCACCCTATTTCCAGGCACTGTCAGCAGACAGCTAGTATCCATTTCGCGTTAGGGAGGAAAGCTTGTGGTGGTTTAGCGCAGTAAGCTGCAGCTGTTGGCCAGCGTCACTATCTAAAACAAAAACGGTGGCCATTCCCTCCCTTCCCTTTGTCTTTGCTTGCCGACTGATAGGCGGTCAGAAGTTATGCACCTTGTTTTTTAACTAAATATCCTCTGCGGGACAGCTTGTGCAGCTGTCAACGCGAGATGAAATCGCGTGTTTAGTTCCTCCTGCCTGACTGGCTGGGCGATAAGCTGGCTTACGTGACTCACGGCAGCGACCCATGTGCCACAGCGTGCACAAGGGAGAGCATGTGTTTCATGCTGTGCTGTTCCTGGATATAATTAACTGTGTGCGTGATTTGTGTGTTGTGATTTCTTGTTTGTGTTGTTGATAAACTTCGGTTTATCACGCGTTCTTGAGGGTTTTTTTTCTAGAGAAGTTGTTTCATACGCTGGCAGGAACTGGCTGTGTGTTATACGTATATCTATGGAGGCAGTGTTTAGCTCAGCAGCAGTGTTAAGAGTGTGGTTGCTCGTCTTCTTCGTCTTCCTCTCTCTCTCTCTCTCGCTGTGTGTGTGAATGTGTGTGTGTGTGTGTGTGTTATGTGAGTGTTTTGTGTGTGTGTGTGTGTGTGTACACGTGTGAGGTGTGTACACGTGTGTATGGTGTGTGTGTGGGTGGTGTGTGTGTGTGTGTGTGTGTGTGTGGTGTGTGTGTGCGCGCGCGCAGGTGTGTGACCGACCCTGCATTGGCTAGTCTTGTTGCTTACGTGTAGGCCTACTTCATTTCGATATTGTGTACGTGCGTCACGGTGAATGTTGTTTGTAGCCGCCAACATTGGCGGAGGCGTTTGAAACAAAACTTCAGTGTACACAAAGACGTGTAGATTTGTTGTGCATGTGTGCAGCAATCGTAGTGCTCAAAAAGGTACAAGATAACTGATTAAAACACTAGACTTTGTGTCAAACTTCCTCAATGATTTGTGTGGAAGTCAGTGCACTCTGATATTTCTGGTGATGAGAAGGCAAACAGTCCAAGTGTATCTGCATTGATATGCTACCTTAAACTGAAAAAAAAAAAACGAGACACATGTCAAGCACATTCTCAATGTTATACTACAAAAGAAATTGCTCTAGTGACATAGAGAGAATGTCACGGAAATCTGGACAACTTTCGATCCAGATCTTATCTTTGAGTCAGTTACACCATGTCGATTCTTTCAATCAGCCGGCTTATTGGTCATCGGAAAAAAAAAAAAAGAAGAGCGACCCGTTAAAAGATCTGCCTCAAGAATGTTTAGATCAGTCTGATCTTTGCTTGCACACAGATGAAAGCGTGTCTTTATTTTCTGTTGGTATCAACCCCCCTGAAAAAGCCCTAGTAATTCCTCTGCACAAACCTCACAAGTCATAGCTTCGCACATTCAAACTCTCAGCATTTGATGTGTTTCAGGCCTGTTGTATGCTTCGTACTAATGAAAGTGTTGTCTACGTCAGTTTGTCATGTCACCACCATCGACCGCTGTTGTTGGTGTGTGGTTTCTGTCAGTGTTTGTGTGTGTGTTTTGTGTGTGTGATGTGTGGGTGTGTGGGTGTGTGTATGTGTGCGCTTCTCTCTCTCTCTCTCTCGCTCCAGTCGTGAGTAGGTCACCATGAAGATGAAATTGAGAAAAACATTTTGCACTGGTGTGGGTATATGTGACATCAATTTACATAATGATTCGTACGGACGCGAAGCTCTAGGTCAGGTAGGAAGCATTCCTCGTTTATACTGACATCATGCAGGTGTGGCAGGCTAAAATCTTGACTTTACTAAAAGCTTGGTGCGGGTTGTGTTAGAATCTAGTTTCGGCAGGCATCACAAGCTCGTTAGAGCGCGCCAGATAAAACAAGCAAAACATGCCTCGCCGTGAGTCTGTCACTGTAGTTAATATCTGTGTTGACATAATAACTACAGTTCATTTCTATGTGTTGACATAATGACTACAGTAATGACTACAGTCATAATCTGTTTTGACATAATGCAACAGGTCATCTCTGTGTTGACTTATTGACTACAGTAATGATACAGTCTATCTGTTTTGACATAATGGCCAGGAGTCATATCTGTGTTGACATAAAGACTACAGTAATGACTACTGTCATATCTCTGTGTTGACATAATCACCACAGTGACTTACTTCGAAGGCGCATCTTGCGGGCACAGATGGGCGGCAAAGTGATCGGACACACCCGGACTTGTTGAAGGCACTGAACACTGACAGACAGAGATACAAACAGCACCCTCATTGTACTGTTCTGGGGTTCACAGTCTACGCCTATGTTAGGAGATACTGAACATACAGACAGAGAACAAAACAGCACACCTCATTGTACTGTTCTGGGGTTCACAGTCTACAGCCTCTGTTAGGGAGATTCTGAAACATGACAGACAGAGACCAAACAGCACACCTCATTGTACTGTTTCTGGGGTCACGTCTACAGCCTATGTTTGGAGATACTGACTCTGACAGACAGTGAACATAACAGCGCATTCCATGTTACTGTTCTGGGGTCTCAGTCTACAGCTATGTTAGGAGATACTGAAACACTTTAACTGTACTTTCTGGGGTTCACAGTCTAAAGCCTATGTTAGAGTGATACTGAACACTGTAGACAGAGAACAATTAAAAAAAACAGCCGAACTTCACTGTTTCTGGTCTGGGGTTCACAGTCTACCTGCATGTTAGGAGATACTGAACACCTGAAGACAGAGAAACAAAAAACAGCGACTTCACTGTATGTCTGGGGGTTCACAGTCTACAGCCTATGTTAGGAGATAATGAACACTTCTCTGTACTGTTCTGGGGTTCACAGTCTACAGCCTATGTTAGGAGATCATGAACATGACAGACAGGAGAACCAAACAGCGCACTTCACTGTACTGTGCTGGGGTTCACAGTCTACAGCCTTTGTTAGGAGATACTGAACACCTTCAATGTACTGTTCTGGGGTTAACAGTTCTACAGCCAAATGTAGGGAGTTTATGAACAACTGACAGACAGAGAACAAAACAGCGCACGTCACGTACTGTTCTGGGGTTCACAGTCTACAGCCTATGTGAGGAGATACGAAACTTCACTGTACTGTTCTGGGGTTCACAGTATACAGCTATATGTTTGGAGATATGAACACTGACAGAAGAGAACAAACAGCGCACTTCACTGTACTGTTATGGGGTTAAGTATACAGCTATGTTAGGAGATACTGAACACTGACAGACAGAGAGGCAACAGCACACGTCACTTGTACTGCTCTGGGCTAAACAGTCTATGTTAGGGACACTGCAACACTTCACGGTACTGCTCTGGGGCTCACACAATATTCAGTCTCTGTTAGGAGAACTGAACACTTCACTGTACTGCGCTGGGGTTCACAGTCTACAGTCTATGTTAGAGGCACTGAACACTTCACTGCTACTGCCTTGGGTTCACAAGTCTATGTTAGGAGACACTTGAACAATTCTTTTATGTTATTCTGGGGGTTCACAGTCTTTCAGTCTATGTTAGGAGACAATGAACACTTCACTGTACTGCTCTGGGGTTCACAGTCTACAGATATGTTAGGAGAAGAATGAAACTTCACGGTACTGTTCTGGGGTTCACACAGATAATAAGATAATGTTGCTTATAGCCCAGCCGACCGCCAGGGGCACATCAGGGCTGTCACACGTTTTAAAATCACTCCCAGTCATTAAAAAAAAAAAAAAAAAAAAAAAAAAAAAAAAACAAAAAAAAAAAACAACTTTCACACATCTCGTTTATATGTCATCGTATACAACGAACCAGAAACTTCGTTAAAATTCTTTTCCGTCAAAAATCTAAAATCCGATGAAAAATGATAATTTCTCTCAAAACCCAAGGATCACGTACAGGCGGACATCTGAACAGATCTTCATGGACTCGCTGTAAAATGTTTGTAGTCTCAATCGTGCAAGTCCCAACACTCTAAAAGAAACATGTTTCATTGTGAAGTGGTGATGCATGGAATGCACCACGGAGCTTCTTTCACTCTTTAAAGGTAAGAATGGGGTAAAATACGAATGGCGGTGTGCAGCCGGCACAGAACCGTTTCCTCTTTCCGACCCACCCCGACGTAGATGGAGAGAAGTCTTTAAGGTTTGGAACGGATCTGAAGAGTTTGTTATTACGTCTGTGTGTTCCAAACTCCTGCTGATAGTCTCTCACATATCGTTATTTTTGGGTTTCACTCTGAGCAGGGGATATAAGTGTTGCGACAGTTTCTCTCTTGTGATGTTGCTTGGCTAAACGAATCAACCATTTCGTTCACCGCCGATGCCAACATGGCCAGGAACCCAAGCAAGAGTAATGTTGTAACGTCCCTTCAACATGTAAAAAGTTCAAAAAAAAGTAAAGTGCTGGATGCTGAAGGTTGCGGCCAGCTATGGCTCCAAGCTGGGACAGCGGAATCGACAGAATACCAGAAAAGTCCTCCTCGAAGTATGGGAGATTATCTTCAAAGCCAGTACTAGAGGCAGTAAGTTCAGCAGAATAGACGAAGCATCTAAATGTATAGTTCCAACAAGTTCTGAGTAGGGCCCCAGGGCAGTAGGCTGCACAGGCCATCTCCATTCCTCAGACTTGGAACGTCAGTGAAACTTTTTGATTGGATGGGAATTTGATCGAGGCAGAGCTCGGCATTACATAAGCTTGTACGCCAGGAGCTGGTAGACTCCTTACGGAAAGTGCGAGATCGAAACGAATCTCTGTGGAAAAAGGTCAATGGTGGTTGATCCGGAAACTTGGAAAATCGGAAACTACTCCCAGTCTATACCTGCATTACGCACGGGAGGCTGCATACGAGCCAAACGGCGGAATACCATTTCGGGTTATTTTCCAAACTTTCTTTTGGAACGGAGGGTCAAAACACACAGTCATAGGACAGGATTCTGCGGTTCGGTGAAACAGTCGGATGTAATAAATTCAAGACAGTTTCAGCTGCGATTGGACAGTGAAGGTTCACTGCCTCTGCGTACAGGCTGTTACACAGGGGTCGGGGGAACGCTCCAAGACAGAGACGAAGCCCCTTGATGGTGGATAGGGTCCAAGAGTTTGAGGTAAGATGATCTTGCGGAGCGTACAAGCACAACGTATAGTCCAGTTTAGAACGGACCAGGGGTCTGTAGAGGTGCAACAAGGTTTTCTTTTCAAGCGCCCATTCGGTGTGTGCTACGAACCCGCAGAATTTTCAGTGCCTTTTGCAAGCAGCAGTTTGAGGTTTTTAATATGGTGGAGAAAGTTAAGTTTTTGGTCAAAATGACTCAGAAATTTGAGCCTCTTTTAACAGATGGAATGGGAGATTTCCCTACTTGAAGGTTCCGGAAGATCTGGAAAAAAACTGACGGAATTATGGAGTGAATACCTGGGTTTTTGTAGCAGAAAAGGGTGTAAACCGTTTTCATCCGCCCACGATGGATTTTATCTACGCAAAGCTGGGCATGCGCTGGACCCTCGGGTACCAGGCTTCCTGTTGCGTATGACAAGCAAAATCATCACAAACAAGAGCAGTCTGAAACCTGCTGAATGTTTTAACAATGTGTTGATCTTAATACTATAGAGGGGCGGGAGTCAGGATGCTCCCCTGTGGAACACCAACTCCTGCTCGTGACATCAGAGAGAGTGGTGCCACCCGACATGAAACTGTCGCTTCGCCCAAAAAAAATTTTGAATTAAAATGAGGAAGATGACCTCGAAAACACCAGATGTGGAGTTCATGAAGATCCCGTAATTCCGAGGTGGATCGTAGGCCTTCTCCAAGTCAAGAAAATGCCACTGCATGCTGTCTGTTAAAAAAAGCAGTTCCTATGTGGTCGATTTCAGACCGAATTCAATATGGTTCAACTGTGCTACGATGTTTTTGCGGAAACCACACTGTTCTTTCGCCAAAAGGCCATCGGGTTTCGAGTTTCCACATGAGCCTAGCATTGACCATTTTTTCCATCAATTTACTGTCTCAGCTGGTCAAAGCTATGGGACGGTATTTAGATGGATTTAGAAAGCTCTTTTCCAGGTTTGGGGATGGGGAATAATGAGGGGCTGTCGCAGAGGGTGGAAAGCATCCTGTAGTCCACCACGTGGTTGTATACTGTAAACGGATGTTCAGCCTTCATTGCGGAAGATGTTTCTATAGTTGATTAATGTAGTCATCTATACATGGAGAGGAATCGATGCAAGTGAGTAAAGGCAGATTTTCAGCATCGTTTAATGTAAAAGGAAGGGAAGATTGTAGTCTTCCATGTTGTCGGATGAAAAGTTGCCAGGGGAGATTTTTCTTTTAGGGCTTTGTGTTGACAAACAGTGACGATTTATTAGAAGAGGAGGAAATTCTTTTCATGGTTGAATGCAAGCAGATTAGCAACTGCTTTCTTTTTGTTATTAGAGGAATCCGAAAAACTTGAGATGGAGTTCAAGTGGGGAAGGTTGGTTTCTTCCCTTTGATTGCTTAAGGATGTTCCACAACTTTTTTCATAGAAGTTTTTGATGTCTGCCTGGTGCAGAAGACTTACTCCCGGGACGACGTTTACTGATTTTAAAGTGTGTCTTGATTTAGCCACGGAGTTTTTGATGGGATAGAGCGTTGGGGACCGGAATGGACGATGGTATAATGACGCTGAGACAGTTATCGGACTTTGGAAATTTGTTGGCAATTTGAATCAATCCAGGGTGTGTTTTTGGCAGTTGAAGTTTGACGGAAGAACTGGACTTCAGGCTTTAGAAATTTAAAGAAGAGTATTAGTCAGAGATTCTGCTGGTCGTCCGGACTTGAAGAAAATCAGTGTCCTGGAACTCTTGAAATAGTGGCTGCAAAATAGATTAATACCCAGTTTGCTTTCTTATAATGAGTGTGAGAGACAGAAGAAATGTGCAGTTAATACAGGTTGTAGAAGGACAGGGAAATGGTCCACTTCCCGTTGCAGATCGTATGGACCGAACAATCATAGTCAGGACAGCGAGGGGTCACAAAACCGGACAAATCTTTAATCACGAACAGTGAACCTGAGGAAGAGTGGAGATAAGTTGCAGATCGTCATTCAGACAACTCAAATCCAAAGTCTGAATGGGACATCCTCAATAGCAGACTCTGGGGTGACGTACGGCACTACCCCAAGAGGATGGTGACCGTTAAAGTCAACAACAGCAAAAAAGGTCGAGGGGGAGTTCTTCTATCAGACTGACAAGGTCCTGACGACAAACCGGGACAGAAGGTGAGAGATAAAGGAGAAAGATGTCACAGTCTTGTGGAGAGTGTCTCTCGCAGCTACAGACTGAAGAGAGGTAGACAGAGTGACAGGACTATACAACAACGTTTTGTGTAGGTGAAGGGCAACACCGCCCGACAGTCCCAAAGTGGATGGTTGTGCAGGTTTCGAAAGATTATTAAAGCAGAAAGAGTAAAGGTCTTCTGGCTTTGAATTGAGTTTCTTGATGAGCCACGACAGAAGGTTTTAGAGACTGACACAGATGCTGCAGCTCCTCGAAGTTGGAATTTAGACCACGGATATTCAATGGGAATATTGTATCATCCATGGTGCAGAGGGCGAAAAAAAAGGAGAGAGATCAGGTCATCTTCTCAAACAATTGCTTCCAATGGAGTGAACTTGTTAGTTAGTTTCACAGGAGAGTGTTTGGTCACAGACCTGCTGGCAGAATGGCCAACAGGCGAGAAGGTTGGATTTGGTAGATGGTGGAGGTTTCTTCTTCATCTCTACCATCTCCACACTGGGTTGTTGAAACTCCTTGCCCGCACGGGCACTGGCATGGGAGTAGTTCGAGGTGCGGGGTGCTGGTTTTTTTCATCTGCCCACGCAGAGATGTTGTAGATGCTGGGCAGTCTGAGGGGTGGCGGATTTTTTGCCTCACCAGGGGCAGACTTTTTGGGTTGGAAGGTGGTTGACTTGCTACCACCAGAACTGACAGATCTTACTTGCAATGTCTTCGAGAACATGAAATTCATCAGTCTGCATCAGACTGAACGAGTAGGAAACTATGGGAGCTTTCTTGACAGCCGAAGATAGGAAGAAGCTGTCGGCGTCTGACTGCCCACAACCTGTTTCGGCTGCAAAAATGAGGATTTCTTCTTTTCCGTTTTAAACTGTTGTTTTGCAGACTCTTGATCCAAAGGGGGACAGTTTCGTGAGAGGAGGGATGGTCGCAACGCAGTTAGCACAATGTGACGGATCATGACACAAAGGCCTCATCCATAGGGTTGCCTTGCAGCAAACACCACATACCTACTGCCCAGAACAGCGGTTCCTGAATGGCCAAATTCTGGCACCTGAAGACCCTCAATGGGACGGGCACATATAGCTGATAACATGCACATTTAGGTAACCAAACTTTGATGACGGAGGCAGCACAGGGCTGCGGTAGGTCTGATATAAGAGGTGTGGTGGGCCACTCTCTCTGAACCCTTCCATGGACCGTCACCCTGGCCCTCGTCACACCCTGGGACGCAGCTCCGTTTTTTTTTCTGCACTCTGAAAAACCCGTTAGATCTATGCATCGAATCACACCTTTGATGAATTTAATTGGTGTGAGGAGTTTCCCTGAATCTCCTGTCCACAAGTAGTTGTGTTGATTTCTGCAGCTGTTCAGATTGTTTTTGTGATTTGCTTGAATGAGCTATTGAGCAATTCCTCAACCTTCTTGATGGACCGAGGGTCGCTGATCCTATTCCTTGAAAACCCTTTTGTATGGCAATCGGGCTCAGTGCTGAAAGGGGTCTTTCCTGCTCCGGCCACTCATCACGAGCAGGATAGCCCAAAAACCTGTCTTCTGTCGGACTTCGGTATCAGAGTCACTATCTGTTTGACTATCCCCTGAAAATAGGGGATGCTGCTTCCTCTTCCTTTTGGGGGGAAATGTTTTTAAATGAAGTCATTTTTAGCTTTTTTGTGATTCATTCTCTCCCTTAAACACACCTACCGTGTCCAACTAAGGGGCCAGGGCCAAGATACCATTGTCTTGACCCATTCCCCAGGCGTCGGAGAGTACATTCGACAAACGGGTCTCCACATTCCCATTTCCACACCACGATATTGATCAACTCCCGGGAGTGACGAGAGTGTGCACTGCAGGGGTTTACTGGGCCTGCAAGGGAATGTCGTCTTGAACCTGCCCAAGACGAAGGGGAGCAGAGTTGTACTACCGGGCCACGGTGTACTCCTGTTAGGTGAGGTCGAGCCAATGTGATCGTGTTGTGAGCGCTGGCCTCTCAATCACCAGGATCTCATTCCCTACCGACACAGGTCGCACCGCTCGGCGAACGCGGCGGATCTTAGGAGGACCATAGAGAGAAAGGGTGTGGAAAAGAAGACTGAAGGGGTGAGAAGATAGGAAAAAGGGCCTAATAAGGCAGAAAACAAGAAAGGAGGAAGGCGGGGTACGCTTATCAGGGATTCCTCACCACTTAGGGCCTATATAGACAGGAGGAAGCCCTACCAGGGGCAATCAATCCTTTACCACGTTTACGCTTAGGCTAAACCGCATCAGGCACCTCTCGGCCTTGAAGCAGTGTGAAATTAAACAGCCTATCTTCGAGTATTGATGCCCCCGCCAGCAAAGCCCAAGGGATCACTGGACCACGCAAACCCTCCGACCACGACAAGGTCGCAACCCCCCGGAGGGGGCTCACACAGTCTACAGTCTATGTTAGGAGACACTGAACACTTCATTGTACTGCTCTGGGGTTCACAGTCTACAGTCTATGTTAGGAGACACTGAACACTTCATTGTACTGCTCTGGGGCTCACACAGTCTATGTTAGGAGACACTGAACACTTCACTGTACTGCTCTGGGGTTCACACAGTCTACAGTCTATGTTAGGAGACACTGAACACTTCACTGTACTGCTCTGGGGTTCACACAGTCTACAGTCTATGTTTAGGAGACACTGAACACTTCATTGCACTGCTCTGGGGTTCACAGTCTATGTTAAGAGACACTGAACACTTCACTGTACTGCTCTGGGGTTCTTGCTGGACAATTCAGTGAATACCATTTTCCTATAGAGTAAAAGTCCTGTAGCTACACAGTGACAGTGACTGGAAAAAGGACAGAAGGGGGGGGGGGGGGGGGGGGGGGGGTGTGTTCCTGCAGTATCAGACACTGTGCTTGGCTGTGGAGGTCGCACAAATGTCACAAAACAGGGGTGGTGTGGGGTGTGGGGTGTTCTGCAATATGACACTGTGCTGGCTGTGGTCACACAACTATCAGAGAACACAAGGTTGTACAGGTAAAGTTAAACAAAAAATGTGCAAACCAACAGGTTCAACTGAGATGAAAACCACAGTATGTCCAGTATTTTGTGCTCTACTATCCTGTGATTCAAGGAACAGTAACAGCCACACCATCTAATTGAGGTGTACACCTATCAGCCCCTACCCTCTTCAACCAGTGACTAACCATCGCCATTAATATATTTGCGACGGGCATGACAGCCTGATGTCACTTCTCTGCAGCCATGTGCTTATAACCGTTGCAGACACACGATTTTCGCACTTTTTAAAATATTATTTTACGTCCCCTAATATAAACGTAACAACCAAAAGTTATATCTTTGCAAAGTCATTATTATAATGATGGAAGAATTGTTGACCTGCACTTGTTTTCCCCCACTACTTAATTGTTGTTCAGCATTAATTGTTGTTCAACCAAAAGTTATATATCAACAGAAAGGGTAAAACGTGAAATTTGCAATGAGCATAGACTTAAATATCTTTTGGGTAAAATAGCAATGCTACAGGTACCGAAACAACATAACTAAAACGTAGGAAAACACAATCTTGTTTACGTTTGTTTGGCTAGTATGACAACAGCAAGTGAGGAAGAAAAGGGGCATAAAATTTTACACTTCATTTGAATAGATGCAGATAAAGCCTGAGGTATTCAATATGTATAATCAAAGTGAAAAAAAAATATTATTTTTTTTTTTTAATCATTGCACACTATACACCCTTTCATTGTTTTAGCATCAGACAATACGACGTATAAAACTGTTAAATACACAGAGCAAATAAATCAAGCTCAGATTCTTTTTGACAAACTTGTAAATCTTTACCTGTTCTAAATATTTAGAGCAGCTGCATTCTCTCCACAGTTAGTCAGTAGAGGAGAGAACAGGGAATTTTTTTTATCACTGTTGTCACGACCGACCCCTGGAGGTCTGCCCTGACAGGATCGGTCTAGGTGGGAGTGAAGGGAGTGACTGACCTCACACGCTCCGCAAGAGACCACACAATAAAGAATTACATACAACACCTCCATTTAATTCACACCAGCAACTAAACCTTCCAACACACCACCAAAAGCCGACACAATAAAAAAAAAAAGCACTCCAACTCACACAACATGCCCAACACGATCAAGCACATCCAACGCACACAACATGCACAATCACGATCAAGCACTCCAACCGCACACAACATGCAACAATCACCATCAAGCACTCCCGCACCCAACAACAGCACGATATATAAATTAAGTATTTCGCCATACTAACTCACATGATCACACTTAACAGCATTCCCAGCACATATGACAATACACAAAAAAAAGGAATTATTTCCAGCTTTGACCCTTCCTAACACCACGGAGTGCGTGCACACACCCTGCCCCCTGTCGAGTCTGCTGGGAGCAACCCAGTCGCATTGCTAGGTGCTCCGAGCCGGGATTGGTTCACGCAGGGAGTCGCACAAAAAAGCCGACACCCACGTTTCCCAGCGGCATGCAGAGCGTGTCCGGGGGGGGACGTAGCGTTACTGGAGGTCCTGGAACGGGGTCCAGGCCGGCAGTCAAGGACGGCGGGCGTCTCTAACCAGCCCTCGGTCCTCCCAAGGCTTGGCCTCGATCAGCGTGTGGCACCATCCCGTTCCGTGGCACAACCAGAACGGGCCTCGACGAACAGTAAGTGGCACCATCCAGATACGTGCTCCAGGTGAAGCCCCCGGGAGGGGGGGAGGACGTAGCTGGAGGAAGTCGAAGAGAGGGAACAAGAAGGAAGGAGAAGGAAGAAGGGTACTGAACCCTGCCGTCAGTACGTCCTGACCATTGCTGTCCAAGTCTTAGGCCACTCGCAAGATGGGCGAGGGAAGTGTAGTCCACCGCACACAGAAAATCCATCGAATCAAAGTCTTCTCACACTATGCAGGTAAAAAGACTGCATTAAATCAAACCGGTTCTAAACAAATATGAAATATCTTCACTTTCTTCACTCACGCTTAACGTTTTCCCTTCCTAGGAAATAAATCAACACGCTCCATCGCTTCATAACTGCCCACCTACTTGCAAATAATAATTCAATGGCACAACTGTCACATTTTTTAAACACATTTCCAAAATAACACCAATTCCCAACCACGCATCCAACGTACAAATCATCGTACGCACGCTCGTGAACATAAACTCGTTCTCCATGCACACAACAAAACAGACGGTGGCCGAAGGATAAAAGTCCCGGAGAATGTGACAGGGGCGGACGAGCGAGACAAGCAAGTTCCAACCCTGAATCACCAGGTCTCTCCTTCCCCACCGACTACCGCATCATCACCAGAATAACATAAACAGGAGAACGAATTTTGGATATAATTTAGAATGGCCAGGTTAAAGATGAATTAACCAGAAAAAGGTCTCACACAATATTTCTCATACAATTTCGAAAACAAAAGAATATTGCGCAAAAGCGAAGACTAAGCCGGCTGAAAAAACAACAACAAATCCAAAACAAACAGACCACGAAACTGATGCTTAACCAGACTACCCTAGGTGACCCCGAAAGCGGCAACGGACTCCTAACCCCTTCCATGTCGAGAGGACAGAGGCCGAAGATGCGGAGACAGAAGAAACTATGTCCCTCTCCTACATAGCCGACTGCAGGAAATTGAAAGTACTGTGACTGTACTCTTCGAATGATACGGTAAAGAACCAGAGACGGAGCAGGCGCTCCCAAACATCTTCCGCTCAGAGTGAAGAGCTAACCTCCCTCACAATGGCACCATCCAAGCCATGCTGCGTCACAGAGAGTGAGCATACTTCAAACTAAAAGAAACGAAGCACTGCAACAGAATAAAAAGACAGCGAGCGGCCGATAGACCAGAAAGTTCGAGAGAAAAGTAACCGACCACCCGTGAACCTCAGATGAATAGCACGGCGTGGAATTAGAGAGAGATAGATGATGTGAGAAGAGAGACAGCACCAACCGAAGTTGATCTGAACTATACCAAGGTGGCAACCGCCTAAATAGCAAAAAAAAAAACCACAAGCCACACACGGGACCGGGTACACGACAACAGCAACGACAATAAACAAATAAGTAATTCCGCCACCCTAGGTGGGTCTAACGTCGTAGCCTTCGTGACAGAACTCGTGCAACCCCCCCCTTCTAAAAGCATCTGTTTCTCCTGATCATCCACTGTTGCAAGGCCTTTTACCCCTTGTCGCATGTGCAAACTTCACAACAATGGGACCGAACCAAACTCTCATGTGAGCGACATAGTAACGATGAATCCAAACAAACATTCCACGAAAGAATCACACAGTGCAATACATAATACTACATATATCAACACCTAAGCAAAACTTCCAACCATGAAGTAAACAATCGCGAACCATTTGAGATTCACTACCGATACCATTCACTGAAGTGAAAACTGTCACTACACCTGATACAGAGACAAAAGGGGATATACCCCTTGGTTGAGGGATGAGTGTCCCTCCATACTGCCTTACACCTTGCTGACTACGAGCTCGACTACAGAAGTCAGGCCTCCGAAGTTATCCTGAACCTTGTATATGACGGAAAGTGAACGGCATGACTCTGCCGATACCACTGCTAACTCATGAGTCGACGACAGACTGGCCGGAATCCGTCCCAGCACTGGAAGATGATAACGCTCTCCAGTACAAACTTCCGGCCGTACTGTCATCTTGGGCACGCCAGTGCGCGACCCAAATCTGCCCGAGAGATTCAGCTACATAGGGGCATCGATAACCCTAAGCGGGACAGCCTCTAGGGTATCGACTCGCAAGATTCTACCACTACCCCGAAGTGTAGCGGTACCGCGATCCGATGGAGATTAATGGGTCCTCACCCAGGTCAACCCCAACCGTTGCTAATGCACACCCCAACCCGTGGACACTGACCCTAGGGGAACACGCTTCAAGCGTCCCTTAGGCGTTGTCCGTTGGCAGACATCGCAAACTGCGGCAGTCCTGCATAACCTGTGAGTTCATCCCTGGCCAAAAAAGTCTTGTCTTACAATACTCCTCGAGAGTCCGCTTGGAGCCCATATGACCTGCCATGGGGTAATCGTGGGCCCTGCCGGAGAACATACTCTCTCAAGCTTGGGGGAACAACAAGCTATTTGGCCCAAACGATCTTGCCTGAGTGGAAACCCAAAAGAGCATCCCCATGTGGAAAGTCTTGAAGCTCACCATGGCGTGTCGGGCCGACTGAGCGGGAACATCCACAAGTTGTCCTAGGCTTGGAAACAGCCAAGTCCCTGGCCAAAGACTGATAAACTAGCAGGATCGGCCCTTGCAAACCCTCGTCAGCGATCGGCTGAAGAACGGACGCAATTCCTGTTCCCTGCTTCTTACATTGGTTTTGGCGCGTGTGGTACTTCCACACACGCCTGTAACGGGCAGATCCGTAGACACGGACTAGAACATGCGACCTTCTGCGAAGGTGAAAGTATTCCCTATGATAAGCCAGGAATACAGAGGTCGCTCCCACCGCGATTGGCCCATCTATCGCCACAGAAGTAGGGGGTGGAGAAAGAAACGATACTGAAGGACCGGGTGGAGGTAAAACCAGCCTCCAACCCGCACACATCGAAAAGGCGCCCCGCCTGTGCTTAGGGGAAACTAAATCCATTATCCACAAAGATCGTTGATGCTCCCGAATCCCTGAAGGTGTCGACCAAGGAGGAACCAACAACGGAGAGAAACACTGGCACTCTGAATCACCATAAGCTGATGGAACCCACGTAAGCCAGGCAGCGAGACGTGGAAAGGACCAGCCCCACGACTACCAGCGGCTTTAAGGACAATCTTTCTAATGTGGCCAGGACGACACAAAGAAAACAGAAACAGTCGGGGCGCTGAAATCCCCGATGAACCTGCTGCCCTTGTTCACTCACCCGAAGCATTGTCGGGCGCCTTATTTGCTATAAATCCTGGGGGCTTCCTCTCCGTTATCAGGGCGTTGCCATAAGCCTGCAGAGCTTCAGCAAACACCTCAGCTGTGTGAATCGCAGCCGCGAAATCCTGAGGTGCCTGTCTCGCCTATCCGGATCCTCAACTCTTGGGACAACAGTGTTGGTGACTGTTCAATGGGATCAGATCCTCCAGCTCCAACTTAGCTAAAACTGACGCCATTACCCTAACGTCTTGCGAAGCCTATCACAAAACTGGCACGAAGTCTCATCATTATTCTTCTTCATGGACCGAAACTTCCTCCTGTAGGTCCTCTGGGTAAGGTGGAAACGCTTACGCTAGCCAACTGCATGTCCTGCATAAAGACGCACCTTCATTGAGAGTGAGCAACACACTCCTTGCAGCACCAAGATAAATCCAGAAAAAGTGCATTGCCTTTGCTCCTCAGACAATTGGTATGAACAAGCAACCTTGTCGAAAATGCACTAAGAAGCAAATCAATGTCCTCACTATGTCTGAAACTCCCTGGGGGGGGGAACTTTAACTTGGGCCCTAACTCTATCACCAGCTGGTGATTACCCCTGGTTTACAGAAGCGGAGGGGCCGCGTAAGAAACTGTTCCATCTCTCCCTACGCAGAGCCTCCTGCTTGGCAGCCCATCCTCTCTAAACGCTGACCAACTCTTCCCGACGGAGGCAGCCTCCTCCCTACTCGAGCCCTTCCTGTCTAGCACCTCCTCCCAATTCATAATCCACCGTCGTCAGTCTCCTCCTCTCGCGCAGACCCTCCAACCTGTCTAGCATCTTCCCTACGCGAAACTTCCGCCTGACTGCCTCTTCCTAACGAGCTTGCCTCTTCCCTACGTAGGGCTTCCTGCTAACAACAACTCCTGCGCTCTCCCTACGCTGCCCGCTCCAGAAACATAAGACAGAGTGATATCCTGAGCGGGTACACCAACTCCCGACACGGAGGATGACCCCGTCCCTTGGGTCTCGACAGTTCCCAGTATGAAAAGTCTTCCGGGGGCAATGCCCTTATAACGAGGGAAGCCTGAGAGGAGAAGATTTCGGTTCACTGCGACTCAACAGAAGCCCACAGTTATGCTACTCAGCTCTGGCGCATCCGAGCGGAAGGCCATCGGGGTCTCAACAGGACGACCCCCCAGCGAGGAGAGGAAGAAAAGTACTCACAGGACTACCTCTACAGCCTGTAATAGGTATAGACTCACCGTAGTCCGAAGATACAGGTACTAATTAGTAGGGACAACAGTAACGTTATTGAATACCCTTCTTCTCGACCAAAGAAGTACGCGTCGCCATACCACCAGCCGCCGGACGTCGCCATGACTTACCATATCCTAAATCTGTTTTATTCAATACAGGGCAAGACATTTCCACTCAAAAAAAAAATAAAAACAAAATATTTTAGGGGCGTGTGTATATGTGTGTATTGTGTGTGTGCGTGTGTGCGGACAAGTTCCGGCTCTCCCACTCTGGCAACACCGCTCTCTACAGCACGAGCAACAGAGCGGTGGTGCTCACCGAAAAAAAACCAAAACAAAAACTAATGTCCGCTGCCCCACACCTGCAAACACAACACGCCTCATAACAGCACGAGCACATGCGGTGGGGCTGCCGGAAAAAAAACAAAAACAAAAACCTAGCATAGACGGGAACCGGAGAGAGAAAAAAAAACACTAGCGTCGATACAACCCCCTGGTCTCAACAACCCGGTAGAGAAAAAAAAACAAGAACTGGCTAAATACAAAACAGGAATGGAAGAACGAGCGGCAACAGAACGTTGGGCCAGACTTACGGCCGTACCTGCGTGAGGTACCCGCGGAAGGAGCCTGGAGCGCGGTCGACTCCCCTTGGTCCACACGCCTCCTGGAGTCACAACCGTGATGGTTCCCTCAGGCAACCAAAAGACTCCTTCCCGCTAAGTCCCCCGCCAACCACCCACGAACAAACACGACAAATTGACTAAACATATACAAAACAGACAAAACTACACAGTACTCCGCGAAACGAGAGAGACAGCCAGAGTCCCTTCACATCCCCGGACGCCCCCCACAATTATGTCACACCGACCCCTGAGTTTTGCCCTGACAGGATCGGTCTAGGTGGGAGTGAAGGTAGTGACTGACCTCACACCACAGCAAGAGCCAACGCCACTAAAAGATTACGATACAACACCCCATTTATTCACTACCAGCAAAATAAACATTCCAAAACACGCACCCCATGCACGATCACAATAAAGCACTCTCCAACGCTCACAACATGCCAATCTCGATCACACTCAACGCAGCGACAACATGCACCAACAACTCCAACGCACACAACATGCACAATCAGAAAAATCAAGCACTCCCTCAGCCTCCACAACATGCAGCGATTATAAAATAAGTATTCGTCCATACACGCCCATGATCACACTTACAGCATTCCCCCAGCACATATGACAAGCTACACAATTATAAGGATATATATGCCATCATTGACCCTTCCTAACCCAAGGAGTTGCGTGCACACCCCTGCCCCTGTCGATCTGCTGGGAGCACCCTGTCGCCCTAGTGCACCGAGCCGGTTGGTTCTCGCAGGGATTCGCACAAAGCCGACACCCATCGACATCCAAGCGGGCAGTGAAGAGAGCGTGTCCGCGGGGGGGGGGGGGAGGGGCCTCACCTAGTAGCTGAATACTGGAAGGTCTCCCCCTGGAACGGGGGTCCAGGCCGCCCAGTCAAGACGGCGGGCGTCTCTACCAGCCACGTCCCGACCAAGGCGTGCCTCGAACAGCGTGTGCACATCCGTCCTTGGTTCTCAACCAGAACGTGCGCCTCTCGACAGAAACGATGCCCCATCCATAATCGTGCCTCTCAGGATGAAGCCCCCGGAGGGGGGAGGACGTAGCTGGAGAGAGAGTCGAAGAGGAAGGAAAGGAAAGAAGGAAGGTGGAAGAAGTAGGGTACTGGAACCCTGCCGTCCGTACCGGTCTACCATTGCTGTCCAAGTCCATAAGCCACTCGCATGATGTGTCAGGGGAAGTGTATTCAAACGCCACACAGAAAATCCATCGAATCAAGTCATCACACACGATGCAGGTAAAAGACTGCAATTAAATCAACAGCTATAAAACAAATATTGAATTATCTTCACTCTTCCTCACTCACACGTAACGTTTTCCTTCTTAGGAAATAAATCCAACGACAGCGACCATCGCTTAATAACTGCCACCACATTTTGCCAAATATTAATTCATGGCACAACTGTCACAATTTATAAACACATTTCAAAATAAACACAAATTCCCAACCACGGCATGCCGAACGACAAATCATGCGTACGCACTAAGCGTCGTGAACAGAAAACTCGTTCTCCTTGCCACCACAAACAGAAACGGTGGCCGAAGGATAAAAGTCCGGAGAATGTGACAGGGCGGCTCGAGCGAGACCATGCAAGTTTCCAGACCTGAATCACCAGGTTCTCATCCCTCCCCCCCTACTCCCGCATCACCAATACATAAACAGGAAAAGAATTTTGGAAATAAATTAGAATGGCCAGGTTAAAGCTGGAAATAACGCAGATAAAAGTCTCACACAATATTTCTCTACAATTTTCGAAAACAAAGAAAATTGCGCACGCCAATCGAAGACTAACCGGCTAACAACAACAAACCAAAACAAACAGACACAAACTGATGCTTATACCAGCTACCCGTGGTACCCCAGACAGAGGCGGGTCAAAGAACACTCTACCCTCTGTCCAGTCGAGATTAACAGAGGCTGAAGAAGCGTAGACAGAAAAACAGATTTCCCTCTCCTACTGGCCGACTGCAGTAATTGAAAGTACTGACTAGTACTCTCGATGATACTGTAAAGAACGAGACTGGAGCAGCCTCCCACGACCTCATCCAGCTCGGTGAAGAGCTAATCCTCCTCAGCAATCGGCAGCCAACATGCCATGCTGCGTCACAGAGTGAGCATACCTTCAAACAAAAATAAAACAGAAGCACGTGCGACAGGTAAAAAGACAGGCGAGAGGCCGAAAGACAGAAAGTTCGAGAGAAGGTACCGACCGCAAACCTGAACCTGCAGGATGAATATAGCCACGGGAGCGGGTGGAATTAGAGAGAGAGAGATAGAGAGAAAGAAAGCAAACCGAAGTTGAGCTGACTATACCAAGGTGCAAGCCGCACCACAAGCCCACTAGGGACGGGTACACGACAACAGCATCGACAATAAACAAAGAAGTAATTCCTCCGCCACCCTAGTTGGGTCGAACGTCGTAGGCCTCGTGACAAACTCGAGACAACTGTGCAGTAACGGTAGGTACAGCTCGCCAAGGGAGTACAGCACTTTGCTGTAACCACTGAACAGCTCGTCCTGAAGGGTCGACAGAGTTGCCATAATGATCACACGGCGTGTTTGTGAAAAGTTGACAATGTTATTTGTTGACTAAAGCAGATTATGACTTACTATCTCCATTACTATGTTTTTGACTACTTAACATCTCCCTTAAAATGTTGTTGCTTAGTTACAAACCAGATTGTGACATACCATCTCCATTAACAATGTTGTTGACTAACCAATGGAGCGTGTGTGACGGCCCTGATGTTGCCCAATTGCGGTCGCTGGGCTATAAGCAACATTATCTATCTTAACCAGATGGTGACTTACTATCTCCCATTAACAAATGTTTGTTGACAAACCAGAACTGGTTACTTACACCTCCATTAAAATTGATTGTTGTTGACTAACCAGATGGTGACTTACCATCTCCATTAAAATGATGTTGTTGACTAAACCAATGGTGACTTAACCATCTCCACTAACAATGTTGTTTTGACAACCAGAGGTGATTACCATCTCCACTAACAAAGTTTGTTGTAGACTAACCAGAAGGGTGACTTACCCTAATCAGTCCTAATACAAATTAAATGATGAACTTACCATCTCAGTCATAAATGTTGTTGCAGCCAAAGCATATGTTGCCAAACAACTGAACACACAGAATGGAACAAAAGAAAAGTCACACCATCAGAACAAAATACTGCAAAGTCAAACTGTAAACAATGGCTGACACAATCAGAACAGAGTATCCTGAACACAACGTTCACACACACAGAACACAATTCCCTGCTGATCATCTGTAAACAGGATAGCACATATAAACACACAGGAACATAATTCTGCTGCATTATTCGTCAACAGAAAGTACTGTACAGACAGGGGAGAAAGTCGTAAACCGACATGGCTGAAATAAACAGGGCCAAATTCTGCTGCATTATACTGTCAAACAGAAGCACAAATGTATACATGTGGAAACAATGTGAAATCTGAGTGGCTGAAGCAAGGCCAGGGACTACCAAAGCTTCCCTGTGTGTGTATACATGGTGAACGTTGTGAAATCTGAGTGGCTGAAGCAAGCCAGGGACTACCTACAGCCCTGGTGAGTGTATGACAAGGTGAACGTTGTCTTTGGAAATCTGAGTGGCTGAAGCAAGCCTGGACTACCTAGCCCTGGTACAGGTTATATATGGGTGAACATTGTGAAATCTGAGTGCTGAAGCAAGGCCAGGACACCCTACCTAGCCCTGTGGTGTCATACAAGGGTGAACGTTGTGAATCTGAGTGGCTGAAGACAGGCCATGACTACAGAGCCCTGGAGGTGTGCATACAATGGGTGAACATTGTGAAATCAGAGGTGGCTAAAGCAAGGCCATGACTACCTAGCCCTGGAACAGACACAGGCAGCAGAACAGTACCACAGTCCATGGGAGGTGGAAAGGGAGGTCAAAACATCCCCTATCATTCACATCCACCTCTCCTTACCAAAACAGTGATTTGCAAGATTTATAACACCTATTATGCCTCTCCACAGAAAAAGAAAAAAAAAAAAGGAAAAAACAACCTATCAAAAAAAAACCCCCCCCCAAAAATAACTAGCAGCACATTTATTCGTACCACTGAGAAGAACGTGATTAACATTCGTTGCCTACATGACTACCGAAGTATTTGGCTCTCTGGTCAAGGTTCAATTCTACCACCGACAGACTAATTAAAGTTCCTACGAGTATAGAGGATGTATTTGCACTCTGGTCAAGTTCAGAAACTACCCACGGACAGACTAGATTAACTTCACTACCCATGAGTATAGAGAATAATTTGGCTTTCTTTCAAGGTTCAGATTCTACCACTGACAGACTAATCAACGTATTCACTACGTGTATAGAGAAGTATTGCTCTCTTTTCAAGTCAGACAGTTGCAGACTCAGGAGCTGACCATGTCCACAGAGACAGACTGTCATCCTCTTCAGCACTCCAATGCGAGTGGGAGGCTGCAGGAGAACAGCCACGTCAAAGAGATTTCTGAAGCAAAAAAAAGGTGACAGGCGGGGCCACCTACACCTGCAGGTGGTGCCAGGCAAACGCTCTGGCATAGGTTCCAGGAGGGAGGATGAGGGAGGGGTGGTGACCCCCTACACCCCTACCCCAGTCGGAGATAATATTGAGCATTTTAAATCATTTGCGTTTGATGAAATTTTCCAACATCATCAGCAACCTTCACCACGATTCACCTTCCGATTCATCCATTTTCATTTCACCAAATCGTGACCGTCTTGTTCGTAAGTTGACTGTGTTCGATCTTTTCATTTTTTGAAGCTACTTTTTATTTCAGAAAAAAAAATCAGAGAATAAATGGTTGACAATGAAGAGAATCATAATGTGTGTACAAGTTGACAAGTAAGTCACTAAAACTAACAACATTAAAGCAGTGATGGCGACTGAAATGAGAACGATCTTATGTATTAAGGTCGTACATGTTGCTGTTGTGTTTGTTCACTTGGTGTATATGTTTCAGGTAGTACATATTTTGCTGATTTGTGTTGTCATTTTGTTTTATTTATCAGGTAGAATATTTAGGTGTGTGCTGTTTCACTTTGTGTTTATATGTTTGAGTGTGTTGTTCATCTTTAGAGTTCCTGATTTGATTCAGTCGTACATGTTTGTGGTGATTGTGTTTTCACTTTTGTGTTCATGTTTTTGATTGCAGTCGTACATGATTGTAGGTGGGGGTGAGTACACTTTGTGTTCAGGATTTGATTCAGGTCCGACCATGATAGTGGTGTGTGTTGTACACATCTGTGTTTATGATTTGGCCTCACTCAAAGAGGCAATAGTTGACTCTATTTGAATCAAGCTACCAACCTGATTTAGAACAATTTTGCGGTTTATTGTTTTTTTTCTCTAAAATTTTATTTATGCTTACACAATATCAACTTAATATGACTAATAATTTTGTTTAAGAGTAAATTCATTAGCATTTGAATAATTATAATGAAATAGTTCATAGGTTGTTTTCTGTTCCTT
>JAFLJL010015669.1:0-35000 GCA_018398815.1 Conus ventricosus
TTTGTGGAGCTGGTTGTTTTGTTGTGACAGTTTCTCGTAAATAATACACGGGCGGATTCATTTTTACAATTCTTTTTATTTCATATGGATCAACACTCCAAACTGGATCTGTTGCCCTGATGCGAGTGTCCCCTTCTGCTTCCCCCGGTAAATAAAGGTACCTTACTTTTAAACCAAACGGTAATAGTTTGCCGATGAAGACTCTCCTTCAACAACATTTATTGTTTTCTTTTGATTGCTTGTACTGGTTTTAGTCCTTTAAATTCTTCATTATTCATTGCGCGCAAAACTGAGGGCAGTCTTCAACCCATTCTGTGTTGCGAGAATTGTCAATCAGCTCTCTGTGATACTGGTAGGAAAAAAGTCTTTCGGCTAACTGTTTGTTAAAGTTTTCAACTAAAGCCTGTGATCTGTGAACTCCTGGAATGCCTCTTTTAATGGTAACTCTATGTTTTAACAATAATTGATTCACTTGGCCTTTAAATTCTTTTCCATCATCGACTTGAATCATGCGAGGATAAGTTAAAGGACCTCGCTGGTATATCAGCTGTATGGCAACAGCAACAGCAGAAGCACTCTTTTGTGTTAATGGTTCCGCATCTTTATATCTTGAAGCTATGTCAATGACTGTGAGTGCGTACTTAAATCTTTTTCGTCTAATCGTATCATGGGGTAAATATAGAAGATCCATTTGATGGGTGTCGTTCGGTATTGTATTCACAAAGTGTGGTCTCTGTATTCGTTTAGGCGCAGGTAAATAAATTTGCCAAATCGCTTGTTTAGATAACCATTCTTTTGCTGTTTGTTCACTAACCCCCGCTGCTTGGCTTAGCTTTTTAATTGCCGTGATTCCCTTCCAATATCCTTTGGGCGAATAATAGATTTTGTTCATTTTTTATTCAGCCAATATTATGCGCAACAAAATACACGACAGTCATACCAACGACAATAAACCGATTTCTTGCATCTTTTGTTTTTCTGATGGCTGATAAAAGTCACTGAATTTTGGTGGGGGCAATGTCTGGATTGGTTTGCCCGTTACAAGATAATATTCTTTTATTGCTTGATCAACATCTTTAAATGTGTAAGCTGCATGTCCCTGTTTTTTCAGTGTGTTATTAATAAAATCTAACTGCTCAATTCTCTGCTTTTCATAGCGATCTTGTGCTGCAGCTAGTTGCTCCACAGCTTTGTTATGTCTTTTTCTCTCGCCGTCGTCCCGCAGTTTACTAAACGCGTAATTACTTCCGCTAAAAGCAAGCGCATTAACCACAGCGCCGCCTATCATCATTACGAGCGAAGCATTTTTTATAATGTATTTTTTTACATATTTATATTCTCTGGAATTATTCCTTGCTTAACTAGAAAATCTTTCGTAGCAAATGAAGCTGTAATAATAGCGATTAGCTTTGCTGAGTCTTCAAAGTCTAGTTTGCCAAGATCTGCCGGTTTTATTTTTAACAGGCTTTTACCAAGCATTGAGTATCCTACACTTAGCCCTCCAATAACAGCAGAATGGTATACAAGGTTGGCAATAGTTTTTTCGGTGCTCATTTTAAAAAATAAAATAATTATATTAATAAAAAACATGAACAGCGATGATCTGCTAGAGCTACAGGGTAGCCTAAACCTTCCTGAACTTACAAAAGAAGAAGTTGATGATCAAGCTATTATGCCCAAAAAGGAAAGGCTGTATTCTTTGGCAGCATGTGGAAAAACAAAACAGTTCCTCGGAACTGAATTCAGCATAGAACTGATTCAACAGATGTCGCCACAAGACATTATAAAGTATCATAACAGGTATGAAGCGCAGCTGGGGTCGAGAATGGTAAAAAGTGTCGGGCAAACGGTTCTTAGTTTGTACACTAAACTAGTCAGTAGATTTGCTCCCATTGATTCTGAACAAGATCTTACGTATGATTTAACGCAAGATCCAGTTTTAACAAAGTCATTAGAGTCTCTAGGATGTGATCTATATTACAGATTTGGAACATTGTTATCACCGTTAATCATGGGATTAATTACTTTTAATCATATAGATTTTATTTCCCTTCAAAATGAACGAGTCGGAAAATCAGCAAAATCAGAAAACATTGAATCAGGTGGAGAAAGTAACCAAGCCAGAAAATCAGCAGAATCAGAAAACACTGAATCAGGTGGAGACCAGTGAAAAGCATCCTCATCCTGGGCGTGTTAAAGCAGGAAAAAAATTAGCAGAGTGGAACAGACAAAAAAATTAATGTTACAGAATATAACTCATCACGAAAACATAACACCGCCAACGCCAGAACAAGTTGATTCAATGCCAGCTATAAAAACTCCATGTGATTCAAGGCCTACAGCACCAAAGTCTTCATGGAATATTGAACTTAAAACTGTTGCCATTTTTGGCGCCCTTGCTGCTGCTGGGGGCGGTTATTAGGGTTATAAAATATATAACCAATGGCAACAAAAACGAAAGCAGTCAAAAAAATCTGAACCACTAAATACAGAAGAAGACAACAGCACGCCAGCACCGCCAATAACAAAAAATCATTTTGATCCATTTAAAATGCAATAATATTTTTAAGAACTTAAATTTAAATTTTTTTGATAAAAATAGATCATGGCGGATTATTATTTGTTTAAAATGATGGTGTCAACAAATAAAGACATGGAGTCTATAAAAGACATTTCCACAGACCAGAATTGTAATCAATGCGGTTGCTTAGGATGTAAGAACTTCATTAAGATCTATGCTGACCAATCTCACGCCAATGACACTGAGCAAGACATCCTCGACGATGCCGCGTTTTTTGAGGCGTGTGTGTACTATATTAGACATCTGCTGTTTAAGACAAAAACATAGATTGTATTTTTTTTGATAAGATAACTTAAATAAGAACTTGGTTGTACTTAAAGGATGACTTAATTACAATCTTGAGGTAACTTGAGTAAGAACTTAAGGATGACTTGAGGACAACTTGAATAAGAACTTAGAAGTGACTTGAGGATGACTTGATTAAAACTTAATTAAAGAACTTGAGGTGACTTGATTAAAAACTTAACTAAAAACTTGAGACGACTTGGTTAAGAACTTTGAACGACTTGATAGCAACTTGAATAAGAACCTATAGCAACTTGATGAAACGTAAAATAAAAAACACAATCCATTGGGGAGACAACTCCTATTATTCTAAAGGGTTGCTTTCCTTCGTGCAAACCCTTCAATTATTGGCTTACAAAATTATAGAGCTGGGTGGCGACGCATTTGTCACTTTACTAGTAGGCAACCGCCCAACGCAAATCAGCCCGTGTCAAATTACACAAAATTACCTAGCCAGGGCAGCAACGCGTGCCAGTGATCCAAAAATCTAAGTAGCCCCCTAATAATATGTAGCTACATCCCGTTGAGTATTTAATTCATCAAGAGCAGCTTTCAATTTTGTTTCATTATCAATCAATGATTTTAATTTTTGTCCTTCTAGTTTTACTCTTTCTTCTTGATTCGCTCTTTGTCTCTTTATCTTTCTCAACTCTTTTCTCTTTTTTAAATGGAATACTGGCCAAAAACTTTCAACAGTTCTTAGCGTTCCCGATGTTGTTGCCTGATCCGTCATTTTAAAACTAACTGCATGTCTCCAAGAACACGAAACTATAAACAGTGTCAACGCCTAGAAACAATGTCAACACTAAAAAACAATGTCACAGGTCAACGCAAAAGAAACAATGTCACACGGGCAGAAATATGTCACACAAGCAGGCGCAGGTCACAAAACTTGCTTTGACATAGATATTCTTACAGCAGAGCTAAGCGTGTTAACGCTGACCGCCAAAGCCCGCTGTGCCTGTTCGCCATGTCATAAAACCCAACACGCAATTAAGTAATAAGACGCCAGCCTTATGACGGGCCTCTGTATTCCGTGCATAGGCCAACCCCACACTTAACTCATTAAGCTCTCTGGTTTCAGAACTCTGCACAATAGTAGGTGGGCAAGGTCGGCCGAATCATGTTTGTTTGTCTAACAGTTAAAGCCTGTAGAGAGAACAGGAAAACACGGATTTAAGGGCGGCCGCTCGAAACCGGTTAAGGCCGGTTGAGAGCGGATGAGCTTAAATCCGTGTTTTCCTGTTCTCTATTGACACTGTCGGCAGAAAAAACAAATCTAATGCTTTTTAACTCTGGATATGACCCAGACAAACTTCCACAATTTACCCTGAATGGATCGGTCTTACAATACGTCAAATCTGTTAAATTCTTAGGAGTATATTTAACATCAAAACTTTCATGGAACCAACATATTGAGCATATTTTGAATAAAGCAAGAAAAAGTTTAAACTTTCTAAAGATCATAAGCAAACAAAAATGGGGACAAGATAAAGAGAGTTTAACACTCCTGTCTTCTGCTCTTGTGCGGTCTAGATTGATTTATGCTCAAGAAGTATTCTTCAGCGCTCCACAGCATCTACTTAATAAGTTACAAAGTGTAGACTGCAAAGCATATAAACTTGCTCTTGGAGTTCCCACACATACCTGCAACATTGGGACATACTATGAAATTGGAATTTTACCTTTGAACGAGTTTCGAAAAGTGTCCTCCACCAAATTTGTTTTAAAGAACCTTTCACAAAAAAGTTTCTGTACAAATGAAGTATCTCTAAATTCAGATACAGATTTTGCTAAAAGAGCAAAAGACATAAAATCAGCAAAATCTGTTCAGTCATACACATCTACTCTTCTGAAAAAAACCAACATAAACCAAAGAAAAATAGCTGTCAATCCGTCCTTTCCACCCATTCCCAAATGGGAACAAACCAAAGCAAATTATGACACAAACTATACTGAACTGAACAAAACGACCCACCATATCTTTTAAAAAATTATGTAAATTCTCATTTGGAAGATCAGTATAAGGATCATCTGCAAATTTTTACAGATGGTTCAGTGTTAGATGACCATAGAGCAGGAGCAGCTTTTATAATACCTAAATTAAAAGTGGAGGAATTATATTATCTTGGCAAACACTTGTCAATATTTACTGCAGAATTAGTTGCTGTTATAATGTCCCTAAAGTATGTTTTAAAGTCTTCCATAGAAAATTGTCAACTTTTATTGTGCAGTGATTCAAAGTCAGCCCTTTCTGCCTTACAGTCTCTAAATCCAAAGATCCGCTGTGAGACTATTACAGAAATTAATTACGTGACACATCTCCTATCGATGAAAAGAATAAATGTGACTTTCTGTTGGGTGCCCTCACATTGTGGCATTTCAACAAATGAGAAAGTTGATCAAGCTGCTCGGAGAGCAGCTCGCAGCATTGAAGGAACGACTACTCTGAACGTTCCACTAGACCTATCAGAATGTTATACTTTAATTACTAGCGCATCCTTTAACAGTTTCAAGAGGTTATTGGAAGACACAGATAGCCAATATTATCACAACTGTGTACAGCCAAATCCCGACATCCACCCCAAAACTCAATTAGACAAATTTGAAATGCGACATCTAGAGAGGTAGTAACTTTAATTCATAGGATGCGCTTAAATTCACTTCGAACCAAATACAGTAAAAATGTTACATGCATGTGTGGGGAAACTCTCAGTGTACGTCACCTGCTACTAGACTGTCCAAGAGTAAAGAATACAGTGCTCAAAGCTGGTTCTAATATTTCACATAATAGATCGACTCCACTGACTTTACCAAAAATTTTAAATAATTATGCTTTACTTTGTTCGATATGCCCACATCTATTACGTAGTCCAGTAGGAATTTGTCTTTAACTTTCAACAACCCCTCATACACAAAAAGAAATTACTTACTTACTTACTTACTTACTTACACACACACACACACACACACACACACACACACACACACACACACACACACACACACACACACAAGCGCGCACGCACACTCATGCATCTAAATACACAGGAGCGCGCGAATGTGGCGCGCACACACACACACGCACGCACGCACGCACGCACGCGCACGCACGCACGCACGCACGCACGCACGCACGCACGCACGCACGCACCACACACACACACACACACACACACACACACACACACACACACTGTAAAATCTGTAAAATCAAAAAAACATTCGGGTAATGTCTGGTGGAATGGTATATGTCAGCAGGCAAAACAAGAAAAAATAGAAAAAACAAAAGATTACAAAAGAGAAACAAATCCGAAAGAAAAAGCGGAGAAACTTCTTGAGAAAAAAAGAGCAAAAAATCACCAAAATAGAATAATTGCACAAGCAAAAAGACAGTATTGGTCGTCTATATGTCAAAATGAGGTGTCAAGCTTTAAAGATATTCAAAAAGTTTGGACACAACTAAAAACGATGAAAAATGGAATTAACCTTCCACATTGTCCGATTAATCAAATACAATCTGAATTTCCATCAAATTTTGATAAAGCTGAAGCCTTTGCAGACATATTTGCGAACAACAGTAGCGTTGACAGCTTATCCTTGGACAAGAAAAAACGCCGCGAAACTGAAGAAAAGAAAGACATCTATAATAGCCCCAAACCTACAGAAAATCACTATTTAAATACCGCTATAACATTGCAGGAAGTCCAAGAGTGTATCATAAATCTGAATAAAAAGACATCAGTGGGATTAGATGGCATTTCAAATGAAATGTTAGGTCATTTCCCGCAAAATATAATACATTTTCTACATTTGTTTTTCCAAAAATGTTGGGACAATGGAAAAATGCCCTTGATTTGGAAGGACTCAATTATTATACCAATTCATAAACAAGGAAAACCACTCAAAGATATAAATAGCTATCGACCAATATCATTAACATCTAACACATGTAAATTGATGGAAAAGATAGTGTTAAAAAAGGCTAATTCATCATTGCAACAAAAACAGTATCATTCCTATCAACCAAGCTGCATTCCAAGCAGGCAGATCTACAATTGAACACTTAGTAAAAATTACAACACACGTAAAACATCAATTTGCACGGCGTAAGAACATTCTGGCCACCTTTTTTGACATTCGTAAAGCATACGAACAAGTGTGGCACAAACGACTAATGTACAAAATAAAAAATATTGGAATCAGCGGGAACATGTACAATTTTATTCAAGATTTTCTACACTGTAGGCACATTCAAGCAAAAATAGGAAATACATATTCCAACCCAAGGCCTTTACAAATGGGTTTACCCCAAGGTTCAGTAATTTCTCCAATATTATTTAATATTTTAATTTCTGATCTTCCTAACAATCTTTCTAAAGATATTGAAGTGGCTCAATTTGCTGATGATATATGCCTATGGACAAAATGACAATGAAAAAAAATACATCATCAAGATCACTAAATTACATCAAAATAAAATATCAACATGAACTAAATAAGATCAATAACTTTTTAAATGAGAACGGCCTTTCTCTTTCCCCAGAAAAAACAAATATGATTCTTTTTAATTCTGGTTACGATCCAGGACAACTTCCTACTTTTACGTTGGATGGCATTGTTTTAAATTATGCAAAAAGTGTTAAATTCTTGGGTGTTATCTTAAGCAATAAGTTAACTTGGAACACTCATATTGAATACATTTTAAACAAAGCAAGAAAAAGCTTAAATTTTCTAAAAATAATTAGCAAACAATCTTGGGGACAGGATTCGAAATCATTAACCATTTTAGCAACTGCCCTTATTCGCTCCAGACTAACTTACGCTCAAGAAGTATTTTTTAATGCACCTCAATACCTTTTAAATAAACTTCAGAGCACTGACTGCAAAGCGTATAAAATTGCCCTTGGGGTTCCCACACATACATCTAACTTATATACCTATAATGAAGCAGGGATCTTGTCCCTTTCAGAACTTCGGAAAGCTTCTACTTCAAAATTTGTCTTAAAGAGCTTCTCACAAAACAATTTTTGCTCAGAAGAAGTATGTTTAAAATCAGAGAAGGATTTTGGAAAACGTGCCAAAAACATACAGTCAGCAAGGTCTATTTACTCATTTTCCGCTGATCTTCTAAAGGATACCAAAATAGATAAAAATAACATAGCCCAAAAGCCCACGTATTCACCTATTCCAAAATGGGAACACTGTAAAGCCTCCTTTGATATTGATTATACAGATGTTTCAAAAAAGGATTGTCCACATATCGTAAGAACATCTGTTTACACTCATTTAGAAACTAAGTACTATCATCATCTGAAAATTTTTACAGATGGCTCAGTGCTAGAAAATAATAACACGGGAGCAGCCTTCATAATCCCTAGCCTCAAAGTACAAAAGCTCTTCTATCTGGTAAACAGTTATCGATATTCAGTGCCGAATTACTTGCTATACTTAAATCGTTAGATTTTATTCTAAATTTTCCAATAAAAAATTCACAAATCTTAATAGGTGTTGATTCTAAAGCAGCAATCTACTCGATCAAGTCTGCATGTCCTTCAATCCGACTTGATATGATATTTGAAATCCATCAAATTATTCACCTTTTATCCATGCAAAGCATTACTGTCACTTTTTGTTGGATCCCCTCTCATTGTGGTATAATACCCAACGAGCGTGTAGATCAACTTGCACGAAAAGCAGCTCAAAATGTCAGTGACGCAATACCACTCAAAGTTCCCTTAGATTTGAATGAATGTTTTTCAATTATAAATTCAACGTTAAGAGAAAAAGTTAAAACCTCATTGATGAACTCAGACATTCAATATTATCACAACTGTATAAAATTTAGTGGTGGGTACAATGGGAAAACGTTCAAACAAGTCTCCTCCTCGTCTAGGGAGATTGAAAGCTTAATCCATAGATTCCGTTTGAACGCATTGAAAACAAAACATTGTCATAATGTTAAATGTATGTGTGGGAAATCCTTAAATGTCAGTCATTTGCTGATTCAATGCCCAAGAGCAAGAGAGCTCCTAAGACATTCGGGTATTGATGGTTACACTGATGGATCGACTTCATTGCCTTTACCATATGTTTTAAACAATTACTCTGTTCTTGACTCAGTTTGTAAGTGTTTGTTAAACAGTTCAATTGGTCCTTATCTGTAGATTTTATCACTTCTCACTTAAAATTGTCAAGGTGGAAGAGATGGGATGGGGTGGGGGGGGGGGGGGGGGGGGGGGGAGGAGGGGATGTCATATTCTATTGTTGGTTCATACACTGGCATACTTCATTCACCCACACATAAACTGTCTGAATCACTATAGTGGAAGGACATTAAACCGACGACCACACACACACACACACACTATTACACAATCTGTCTGAAATCACTTTAAGTGGGAAGACGTTAAACTGAAGAACAACAACACACTCACACACACACATGCACGCTAGCACACACACGCACGCACGCACACACACACACACACACACACACACACACACACACACACACACACACACACACACACACACACATACACACACACACTACCTCCACCACTGCCAACAACGACAACAACAACAAAGAACAACAACAATAAAAGGCAAGAAAAACAAACAAAAAAAGCAAAGGAAGACAAGAAGAAAAAAGCGAAACGGAATAATCTGTGAACAACAAGCAAATATGTATTAAACAAAGACACTAGTGTATGCCATTTTCCCATTAGAAAGGCAAGACATAGTATTCAATGACAACAAGTACCGAAACATGGCATTCCGCTGCTAACAATCACCACACCATTCCCTCAGTAATGCATACCACTGGACTGTATAGTATTCAATGACAACAAGTACCGAAACATGGCATTCCGCTGCTAACAATCACCACACCATTCCCTCAGTAATGCACACCACTGGACTGTATAGTATTCAATGACAACAAGTACCGAACATGGCATTCCGCTGCTAACAATCACAACCATTCCTCAGTAATGCACACCACGGACTGTATAGTATTCAATGACAAAAGTACCGAAACATGGCATTCCGCTGCTAACAATACCACACCATTCCTCATAATGCACACCACTGACTGTACTCCATGACACAAATATACAGTGTGCTATTTCATAACACTAACTACAGACGTTATGCCGGTGTTACGGAGAATATTGACTCCGTAGAAAATTGACTCCCCGGTTCTTTTTTCTCCGAGAAAAATGAACCGTTCAGTTTTCTACAGTTTGAGTCAATTCTACGGAGAATATTGACTCCGTAGAAAAATGACTCCTGTGTCAATTTAGTTGCTACTATGTTTATTTGTAAGTATATATACGTATCTTGATAATTATTCATCCATCCCAATATTCTTCTTATAAAACACACTGGTTAATTAATTTGCAGATTGTTTCAGTCGATGAATTTCAAAATTATCTATTATTATTATCATTAGTAGTAGTAGTAGTATGTCATTATAATTGTCTGTTACTGTGAATGCATATGTTGACGTGAGCGTGCGTGTTGGGTTAGCACACGGCGCTGTGGGCTAAATTCATTTGGAACTGCGCCTGTCAACATCATCACCATCATCACCATCATCATCATCATCATCATCATCATCATGACTTTTGTTGTTGTGGTGGATTTTTGTTTGTTTGTTTGTTTTTCTTGCTGACGCTGCTGCTTTTTCTACAACTATCACTGTTTTATGCAGATTGTTGTTATGATATTAAGTAGAAACGAACAGATAATGACCACTATTGCGGTCTCTGGTCAAAGTCCTGTCATTGCGGCAAGTTGCAAGGAGCACAGCTTCGTTTGTCGGCTAAACGACATCCGTTTTCAGACTGTGAAGTTACGAGAAACGCGCATAAAGACTGGAACATGTCGCAGGGCTTCTAACACGCCGACAGTCTGAGTCAGTCTATGCTCAAGCCAAAAAGTTCAGCAACCGAGCTCTGAAAACAAGGAATCAAAGAATTTTTATGTAGTAATCAATACGATTTCTCAGACTATGTTTTACACGAAATGATAGTTCTTTAAATGTTACAAGGGTGTGCTTTTGAAAAAAAGTTATCAGACTTGGCAGTAAACTTTCATTACTGGAACCTTGCATGTGTTTTGAAAAATATGCCTATCTGAAATAAACTAGCAAAACTATCTGGCTCTGGTAGCATGCAGGATGGGTACAGTCATGTTGGTTGATCTCCGCATCAACAGGTCTCCCGTATAATTATTTTGACAGTTTCGCAGCGTGCAGGATGATGCAGGTCGATAGATCTCCACTATAAAAAATATGCTTGAAAGGATCCTGGTCGATGATTGACTATGGTCTGAACTTCTGTCCAATTTTGGAGAACCATATCAGCATCCCTACTCACACACAGAGACATACAAGCATACTTACCTTAAATACATAAGAACAATCAAGCCAAAACATAAAATAAATAAAGTTTAAAAGTAAAAATCAATCAAACCAGACAAACCCTGCAGAAACTGTGCATTTACAAACTCAGTAATAAAGTAAGTTTATACATAGATCTATGATATGGAGACCTATATTGCTGTGCAGATCTACTAATGCGTGGATCTACCAAACAATCCAGTCAGTGTGCTACGCAAATGCAACGAGGGGTTCATTATAATCTGGCCTGAGTATAAATTGAACAGTTCGAATGATGAATTAAACAAAACAGCTGCGTTTGATGCAGAGAAGCTGTCTCTATAAGAAATTGTAAATGAAATGAGCAGGGAACAGTAAACAATAAACAGTAAACAAGTGCTTTGCTCCCATAAAGAAGCAGGCAATACAAATATATCTGCCTTCAAAAGGGATTACGATGGTTCCCTTATGCAGCTAGTGAAGAGTTTTCATATCTGTAATAATTTCATGTTCCCAGTTTCTCCCTCTTCAACCTCCCCCCCCTCCCTCCCCCCCCCCCCCCCCCCCCTTAAGTCCAAAATCTTTGACAAGTCATTACTATGAAGACAGTTCAGTTGTTGGCCTGCGCTTGTTTTCCCCCCACTATTAGATTTTCGTCCTTGTATTTGTCTGACTTTATTCAAGTTTAAAAGGCTGTGCCAGTCTTGAATAAAAGTTACTCTGTGTTAGGTTTTCTTATGGAGCAAAGTTACCCCACTTGTTTACTGTCTCTATAAGGGTTGATGATAATTTAATATACCCAAGCAAACAAGTTAAGTTTCTTGGTGTAATCTTCCACTATAAACTTTTTTGGAGTAAACATAATGATCCGTTTGATGGAACACGACCTTCCGAAATGCTTGATTTGTGTGCGGATCTCGGAATCGTCTCTGCACCTGTTTCTTCTTCCCGTGTCAAAACCAGCGACAATTTTGTCTATAGCTTGCTCCAGACTTGTGTCGATGTCCGACGGGGATTTCTGGGCCCCTGCTGTTACACTTCGACAGATCGGAATGCAAACAAAGAAGCGTATCCTGAATATGCGACGTGTCATCATCATCTTGAGTCGGCTTGATGTGTTCCTCCTGTGCTGTGTACTGTGTTAATCCATTCGGTGTCAGGCACGGCCAGTTTATTCGCGACACAAGTGGTACCGAGAACAGCACCAACATGTTCATGTCATCTGTTCTGCTGCTTCAATCTCTCTGATGCCGTCGCACCTGGCTGGGGGCTTCTTCCTGTAGTAATGAACTTGCGTTCTCCGGTTCAGCACAGGATCCGCCATTGTTGTTGACACTGTGTGTACGAGTGCTCGAGTATGATGTTGTGGGTGTGTGTGTGGTGTGTGTTGTTGTGTGTGTGTGTGTGTGTGTGTGTGTGTGTGTGTGTGTGTGTGTGTGTGTGTGGTGCGTGCGCGCGTGCCCGCGCGTGTGTGTGTGTGGCGTGCGGGTGTGTGCGCGCGTGTGTGTGTATGTTTCTGTGTGTGAGTGTGTAAGTTTGAGTGTATGTGAGGGTATGGGTGTGTTCGTATTGAGATTGTGTATTTATGTATGTGCGTGTGTTTGTGAGTGTGTGTGTATGCGCGCGCGCACGTGCGTGCGTATGTTGTGTGTATGTGTGTGTGTGTGTGTGTGTGTGTGTGTGTTGGCGCGCGCGCGCGTGTGTGTGCATGTGTGCGCGCGCGTATTTTTGTGTGTTATGATGCTTCTTTGCTTTGAATGAAAAACGTTGATATTCTGTTCATAATGTTTTTAAAGTCAGTACAACCTTGAGTTAATCTGACAATAAATTGGTTTCATCAGTCAGTCAGAATTATTGGCAGAATAAATTTCCGACAATGGTCTCTCGGGGTTCAGTTTGAGATTGGTCTCTGAACGACATGGATGTTGCCAAGACAAGAAGAACTGAAGATGTACATCAGAGAAAAGATCACACCAGACAGAATTAAAAGAGTTCTGACACAACAAAAAGAAATTTTCGAAGAGACAGCAAGAAGTTCTTTCTTTCTGAGGGCAATGATCTGTTTTACCAGAATCGACAAGGCGACATTCTGCGAGTTCTTTCCACAGAAGACAGGGACGAAGCGCTACTCAGTGTCCACGCCCATCAACACGGCGGCCACCTGGGTGTGAAACAAGACATAAGTACAACGATCATCCATTTCTATTTTATCGGCGTCTTTGCTATCTATTCCCTCCTCCGTGCCCCCCCCCCCCTTTTTTTTTTATTTTAACAATGGTACTTTACAAGTAGACCCTGCATAATGATACTACTCTGCTAAACAACGCAGCCCTTACCAAAGGCAAAATAAGTATTGTTTGTTTCTGGTAACATGACTGAAAAAATTGGGTAGGTCAGATTTTTTTCCCAGCACAGAAACGATAAAATCTTACTTCTGCTGGAAGAAAAACGGTTTGTCTCAAGAAGGAGAAAGACAACTCAAATTGTGTTTGGAATCCTGGCGTACGCTTGCAGCTAAAATAAAAATATGTCACTGCCAGCGTCAATTTACTGTAGTTTCCAAAAGCATGGTTCATAGCTCTTCCACAAAATCGACTTTCGATGTAAGCTTGACTGCTGTGTGTGTGTGTGTGTGTGTGTGTGTGTGAGGAGAATTAAAGAAAAAGTCTAGGGTCGGCAGGGAAAATTAGGTAGGGTCGTGTGACCAGAGACAAACAACTTTTTTTCTTTGGACAAAGCTCTTTGCTCTTTCTGACACGCGTTTTTGCGTTAGCTTACATGTGTTGTAAAGCTAAACTGTTGAAAAACCACAAAGTCTATAAACGCAAAACTGGCACTATTTCAAACACCATAATTCTGAGAAGTTTCGAGCCACACCATCTTCGTTTGCTACTTACAAACAACGTCACGAAAGTAAAGTGAAGTAAATTATTGTGTCATGCTAACAAGACAGAAGGCCCAGACAGTTCAACTGCGTGCGGCACTTGTTCTTTGCACCGCCACTCTGAAAAGACACAAAAATCTGTTCGTCGTGACCTTTGACCATTACCACGGCTAGAGTTGCTTTAGTGAGTTAATCCTAATATTTTACACGCGCGCGCGCGCACACACACACACACACACACACACACACACACACACACACACACACACACACACACACACACACACACACAACACACCACGCACGCACGCACGCACGCACGCACGCACGCACGCACGCACGCACGCACGCACGCACAGCACGCACCACACACACACACACACACACACACACACACACACACACATTTAAACGTTTTTTTTTAATTTTTTTAAATGAAAGGCAAAATAAAGCCAGGAAACTTTCTCACCTGCTTTTTATTAGACAGTGAATGTAGTCTTGAAGTCCAAACCAAATTGAAAATCCACAGCAACCTCTGTCTCTTTAGCTAGTTGTCTGTCTATCTCTCTGTCTGTACGAATTTTGGGTGTAGGAATCGCCAAGACAAAGATGAATCTTGTACGAGACCAACAACACAATCCACTGTTATTACTGCTGCTGGTGCTGCTACG
This sequence comes from Conus ventricosus, assembly GCA_018398815.1. Taxonomy (NCBI): domain Eukaryota; kingdom Metazoa; phylum Mollusca; class Gastropoda; order Neogastropoda; family Conidae; genus Conus; species Conus ventricosus. The sequence continues at coordinate 14,808 of JAFLJL010015669.1, forward strand.
CAGACCCGCACGCACGCACATGCAATGTGCACGCCAGCACACATGCACACTTACGCGTACAGACACACACGGCTGCAAATTCATGTTTCGCGCGCACACACACATACACACATACACACACACACACACACCACACACACACACACACACACACACCACACACACACACACACACACACCGTATTATAAAACACAAAAGTTCAGTTCTGAAAAGTGACCAGTACATGATTGTTCTGAAAGTCTACTATTTATTTCATCGTAATCATGTAAGCCGTCATACGTGATTGTTCTGAAAAGTGCCCAGTACATGATTGTCTAAAAGTTTATTTATTTCATTCGAAATTTTGAAAGCCGTCTACGTGATTGTTCTGAAAAGTGCCAGTACATGTTTGTTCTGAAAGTTCTATTTATTTCATCGTAATCATGTAAGCCGTATACGTGATTGTTCGAAAGTAAACAGTACATGTTTGTTCGAAAGTTAATATTTTTTCTCGTAATCAGTAAGCGTATAGTGTTTTTTAAAAAAGTGACCGTAATGATTGTTCTGAAAGTTACATTTTTTCATCTTTAATCAGTAAGCGTCTACGTGATTGTTCTGAAAGTCCCCAGTACTTGTTTTTCTGAAAGTCTACTTTTTTTCATCGTAACATTAAGCCGTATACTGTTGTTCTAAAAAAGTGCCCCGTACGATTTTTCGGAAAGTTACTATTTTTTTTATGTAATCTGTAAGCCGCATACGTGATTGTTCTGAAAAGTGACGTACATGTTGTTGGGAAAGTTCTAAAGGTATATTGTTCCCCCGTGAAGTGTCAGATAGGGAAAAATATACCCCCAATGAAGTTGGGGGGGGGGGGGGGGGGTTTTATGGATTCACTTTGTCGTCTGTCGGGTGTATGTTGTAGTAAATGGAAAAAATATTATTTAAAAATATCAAAATCAAAGTAAAATTTTGATATTTTTCCTCCGCCCAATAAAACCAAGGAAAAAGTGTACGTTTATTGAACATTTCTTCTTTTTTGTTTCATAAAATTTTCGGGATTGTTCTAAATTAAAAATTGAAATTTAAATGTTCAGACAAAAGAAATTTCATGTTTAAAATTTAATGATTCTTCTTGAGATTCCCAACTTAGAAAAAAAACTGTTTAAAGGGACCATAGAAATTTTTGATGTTTTCTTTTGCCTGTTGGGGGTAGGTCACCGAAAGGCATGGCAAAGGGGGAAAAAGGGAAAGGGACTTTGTCCCCCCTTTAAAAGACGAAAGGCAAAAAATTTTTTTTCAAAAATGAGACTATTCTTCCAAATTTTATGAACGAAAAATTCAAGTTATAAAAACGAAAAAAATTAAAAAGTTTTATAAATTGAAAAATTCTTTATTGTTCTGAACTAAAAATGCTTATATAGGTGCAGCCTGACAAAAAAAAGGACCCGATCTTTTTGTGTTTTGGAAAAAGGGGGTTTCATTGGAGAGAGAAATGCATTTTTTAAAATTTTAAAATGTCTGAAAAAAAAAAGTGTGGTTTATAAGTTTTTTATAAGAAAAAGCTAAAATATATTGAGAAGAAACTCAATCACCATCCGATACCCCTTTTTCAAAAAGCACTACCTCCGAATGGAAACCCCCTCCCCATCATCAACAGTGTTTACCCAGGAGATGTTTCGCCGGAAAGTGGGGTAGAAGTTATTAGCATTTTAAAATGGGCGGTTTTTTTGGGGGTACCCTGTATAAGTTAAGTTTGCCTTTGTTTTTCTTTTTCCCCCACTGTAACCACAGATTTCTTTGTCTGTAGTGATGTGGATAGTAGTATGTTCTTCCTTAAAATAAAACAAATACGATACTGCCCGAAAAAAGGGGCAGATATTACACCTTTGTTAGTAAAATGGTTGGGGAAGAAGTCTATTTTTTAATCTTTTTGTGTTTGATCTTCCTGTTCGTTGTGTTCAGTTGGCAGAAGTAGAACAAAAATCATATTTATAACAGCGGGGAATTCCCATCTGGTCCCGGTTTAAACCACTGTAAGTAGTGAATTTTTTTCCCCAAAAAAACTAAAACATTTTTCCAAACCCCGGGATTTTATCGGAAAGAAAAGCTTCTTAAAATCTTCTGGCTTTTTCTCCAATTGAAAACGTCTTAGCCCATTCTGGGATTGCAAATGTGGGAAAATCATTAAACTTTTTCCCCAACTAATGAAAATTATCCCTAGTTTGTCGCAAAGCGTGTGCCAATGAAAATTTTTTAACAATAAAACAGTGTCTGGAAGGAAAATATGTTTTTTTGATATGAATTTTTTGGGGGTTTTTCCCCCGTATTTTTCCCAAAAATTCCGCAGTCGAAGCACAAAAGGATAAATTGCATTGGTTTCCCCATGGAAACTGTGAGGGATTTTTTTGCAGTCTGTTCACCGCATCCAAATGCTTCGAAAGGGTTTCATCGAATGGATAGTTTTCATTAATTTCTATACGGGACCCCACGGGATAAAACCCAAGTAATGTAACTCATGTGTGGCCAATAACAATGTGGGAATTTTTCACATTTTCGTTTGGAAGGGTTTAGAAAACAAGTGGCCCATGGAATCCGCAGTACAGTGCGGGAACGTCAAAAAAAAATGGCAAAACAAGTAGTGTATTCCCCGTCGCCCATTGCTCCCCTTCTCCATTTGTCCAAGTATTTTTCCCCATGTTTATTGATTACTCTGTTCGAAAATTTCCAGACTCATCTAAACTTTAACACGGGGTTTTGTCTCGAAATTGGACAATTGTTTTTCTTACTTCATCTGGACATCTGCTTTTTTGTTTGAATTTGTAATTGCTGCGCAATGCAGAAATTTGACAATGCCATTTTTCGGATGTCAAAATACTTACTGTAGGTCTGCGAACGTTGTAAGCTTGGATATTAAATGTCACGTTTCTGTTCCTCTATCAATTTTGAAAAAAGTCTCTGTAAAAAAATGCGTTTTTTTTTTCATTTTCTCTCTTGCCAGTGAAAAGATGTTTATTTTCAAAACCCACCCCATTTCTTTGTCTTCAACCTCAAAAAGAATTATTCCCCTTTTTTTTTAAAATTTTTGGGCTCTTTTCATGGGGGGATTTTTAAGGGATTTGCCACGTTTTAGTTCTCTCTTACGTTGGGGTTTAAAAAAAACGTCCTCATTTAAACATACCCGCTACGGTTTTTTTTTGCATGTGATTTTTACATTTCAATGCTAAAGAAAGGGAATGTTCATTAGCTGCGTTCTTTTGTTTGCCTAAAAGTGGCTTTCCCCGTGGAGTATTTTTTAAGTTTCGTAAAATGCGGTTTTTGTATCGTTTTGTAATGAAAAAAATCCTGCAAATTATTGTTCCCCTGTTTTGCTCAAGTGAATTCATTTTGATTTAGGATGAGGGGGGCCGTTCAACTTTCCTTGATTTGAGGGTGATTAGGATGCCTCTAATAATAGAATTCCTTGTTAACAGCTTGTGCTTCAAACTTCCTTTAAACGCGCCCCCGTTGTCGATTGTTAAATGCGGGGGGGCCCCCCATTTTTCATTACTTTAAAAACACAGCATTCCCATGATTTGCTTTTTTTCCCCTGAGATTTTAGCCAGAGTCCCTATAAATACGTCCGAATGGAAACCCACAAAACGGTTGCCTGTGGTTACAGAGTCTAGATAAACCTAAATCGATTGATGTCTTCTTTTTTGGTGTGCCAATACTGTCTTCATTTTAGGTTTGTTTTTGAAAACGGTTTGTTTGCTGCGTAATTCCATGCTGTTGAGTGCTTTTGGTTCAAATTTTTCCCTATTAAAAAGTGTTCTTTTTATTCTATGGTATATTTTCTGGCATACCGTGATTTTTTCGAAAAAAAATAACAAAGTCTTGGAATTTACCCATAGAAAGAAAAAAAAGGTTTCTTGTAAACCCACACGAAATTTTCTTTTCCGAAAGGGATGTTGTGTGTTCACTTTGAGATTGTATTTGATATTTGGTTGTAGAGAGTTTATCATTTAAGGCCTCTTGTACGGGATGGGCGCCCTTCTTTGGATTTTTCCCCAGTAGCTTGTAGAAATTCGCAGTGTTTTTGGGGTTGTGTTGTTCCCCTTTTTGAAACTCCGGTTCCCTGGTCCACAAACCAGCTTAGAACCCCCAGAAGGATGGCGATGTTGTCAGGGCCTTTTCCTTTGGTTTCATTCTGTGAAAGAAAAAAAAAAAAAAGTTGAACAGTAATGGGTTTTTATGTATTTTTTTAAAGAAGATAGACGTTAATCAGGTACTTTATTTTACTTTTGACTCCCAAATACCATTTGTTAGCAATGTGTAAGGTGACGGTGATTTCAAATCAATGTACCAGAGCCAGCACAAAGATCGGTTTGGGTTTTTCAGATTGTCCTTTTATACAAATGTAATTGAAATCATACAAAAAAAATGTTTTTTATTTTAATAGGGAAAACCCCTCCCCAAAGGAAAAGCTTGATTGCCAAAGTCTAAAAGGGTATAATCCCGCAAAGGATAATTTTTAAGGGTGGTTTCCCTTTTGAAATAGTTACAAGAAAGTTCATTTATTTTCTTTTTTTTCTTCCTCTCTCTCTTTTTATAAATATTTTATTCAATACGCAACCAAAATGTTCGGGTTTTATACATTTGTCCCATACATAGGTCGCCAAATCTAGCCCCGTTTTTTCCCCGTCCGCCCCAAAAAAACAAAATGTTCTTTCTGAAGAAAACAGACAACTTCAGTCTTAAACAGATTTTATTTTTTTCTCGTATTCCATAAACAAACAAATTAAAATAAAAAATTAAACATTACCAAAAGGGGCAAAACTCCCCTTTTGGGGATGGCTGTCGCCTGAATCAACTGCTCTCGAACTTTAGACGAGAAAAAAGACAAATTTGTTGACTTTTGGTTTCCAAGACATATTTTTTTTCCAAGAAACCCCATGACGTCATAAAAAGCGACTTTTGTTTTGTTTCCAAAGTCTATTATTTCCGGTAACACAGACAGCGGACAAAAGTGAATTAGTTAACCCCCTCTTTATTTGGGGGGGGTATACAATTGTTTCCTAGTGACAAATTTTCCCCGGGTGAAAAATTGTAGATTTTTAGAAAAATCTGAAAATTTAAACTTTTAGAACAAAACAGTATGAGGCTTACAGGATTCGATGAAATAAATAGTAGCTTTCAGAAAAATATGTACTGGGCCTTTTTAGAACAATCAGTTTTGACGGTTATATTACGTGAAAAAAATAGTGACTTTCGAACCCAAACATGTACGGTCCCTTTGAACAATCAGTTTGAGGCTTACATGATTCGATGAAATAATGTGATTTCGAAAAAATAAAGTACTGGTCACTTTTTTGAACAATCACCTATGGGGCCCTACATTTACTGTAAAAAAAATTTAGCCAACGAGTCCCTTTTTAAAAAAAACACCCCTCCATCTTTTGGGGAATACAATTTTAATTTCCCCAAATCAGCAACGAATAAAAAAAAAGAAACACACTATTCTTTTCAATAAATTTTTTTCGCCAAAACCAAAAAACTACCGGGTAAAACATTGGGAACAAAAAATTTAAAACCAAAAATTTTAAACGTTAATTTAAAAACAAAAATTTTCCCTAAAATAACTTTACTCATTGGTATTTTTTCGGGGCCCTTTTTTAGGATTTCTTAAGGAAAGCCCGTTGATGGATTTGAAAATTATTTGGAAGGAAAAACCAAAAAAGCTGGTTTTTATGATTTTAAAAACACAAACACCAAAAAACCACCCAAAAAAACCCCCCAAACCCACCACACCACACACACCCACACACACACACCCAAACACACAACACAAAAAACCCACAACAAACACCCAAACCCAAACCCAAAACCCACCACAAACACAAAAAACAAAAAACCAAAAAAAAAACGTGGAAAACCGTTTTTTTTTCCCCCCACCCCCCCCCCCCCACCCCTTTTTTTACTTTTTTTAAGGGATTTGTGGTTCAAATCCCCCAACTTTTTTTTTGAGTTTATGTTGAAAAAACCCCGAAAAAAGCTAAAGGGAAAATTAAAGGGCCAGTGATTTTTTGACCATAACCTTCTTTTTTGGGTTAAAAAGTAAAAAAGAAAAACAACCTTCGTTAATTGTCCATAGGTTTTCGAAAAAATTTTTTTGACGTCAAAAAATTAAGGCCAGTGAAAATTCAATTTGAAAACCCAAAAGACCGGGGTCTTTTTGGGAGGAAAACTGTAAAAGGGAAAACAATTTCAAAATTCAAATTTTTCAGCAAAATTTTAAACCCCCTTTGTATTATCCCAAAACTGTAGAAAACGACGGGTTCATTTTTTCCGGGGAAAAAAAGAACAGGAAAATCTTTTTCGGAGTAAAATTTTTTTGTAACAGGGAGGTCCCAATTTTCTGAAGGTGTTCCCTTTTTCTTCCGAAAAAAAATTTTATCACAACCCCCAAAAACCAAAACGTAGAAAAATGAAACGCCCTAAATTTTTTGGAGAAAAAAGAAAAAAAGCAATCTTTGGAAAAAAAGAAAAAAAAAAAAAAACCCATAAAAACGCCCCTATTACCCACCCCTCTCTCTGTCTCCGTCTGAAGGTGAGCAAAGGGCCAAAAAATTCATGCCCAAAAAAACGTTCCAAAAAACCACATCAAAAGAAAAAAGGCCGTGGGGTTTTTGGGAAAAACGGCCGGGCAAAAAAGGCCGGGTGGGAAAAAAATTTAAAACGGTGTTTTGCCCTTTAATTTTTTCCAAAAACCCCCCCTTTCCGGCCGGGTCTAGTGCGGGCCGTTTTGCGTATTTCACTGGCCCAAAAAAGTTAAATTTCCGCGTTCGGGTTTTTTTACTTTTATTTTTTGTGAAAAGGGAACTTAGAATTGGAACGAAGAAAAAATGCTGTGTGTGTGTGTGGTGTGTGTGTGTGTGTGTGTGTGTGTGTGTGTGTGTGTGTGTGTGTGTGTGTGTGTGTGTGTGTGTCTGTCTGTCGTCTGTGGGGTCCGTGGTAAAATGGTTCCCTCGCTCCCGACAAAAAAATCTGGGCCGTCTTTTTGGAAATTTGTAGGTATGTTTCTTTTTGGGCCCCGGATGATTTTCCCGATGTTTTTTGTTTTCGTATAGCCGTTACTAACGGCGTTTGGCCCGTAAAGGTTTTTTTCTTTACGGAATATCTCAGAAAGTACTTGGCCGGGGTTTTGTAAAATGGCGGTCGTTCATTTGGGTCAAGGATAATGCCCGTGTTTTGTTTACCCGTTATGCCGTTCAACGGTGTAAGGTGTAAGGTTTTCTTCTTTAGGAATTTAAAAAATACTTGGCCAAAATTTCTGAAAATTTTTTGGGGTTGTTCTTTGGGTACGAATAAGCCGAGTTTTCGTTTACCCTTATACCGTTACTAAAGCTGTAACGGCCCGAACGCTTTTTCTTCTTTATGGTATTCAGAAAGTTCTTGGCCGACCTTTAAAAAATTTGCGGTTGTTCATTTTGGGAGGATGTGCCTGTGTTTTAGTTTGCCCCCTTTGCCCTTCTAAAGGTTGTAACGGCCCGTAACGGTTTTTTTTTTTTGGTTTTCAGAAAGTATTGGCCTTTTTTAAGTGGTTTGGTGACTTCGTAAATGGAGCCTTTTCCCATGTAATGATTTTTAATGTGAAAATGGAAAACAAAACGCCCCTTAAAAAACCTTATTCGTCTTTTTTTTTATAGGTGGCTTAATGAAATTTTGGGATTGAAAAGGGGGTCAACACAGTGCATTCTATTTTGTTTTAAAAATCGACGTTTTAAAACCTTTTTTTTGACTTTTTTGTCGATTTGGATGAAATTTGATTGTCACGGCCGTGAGGATTTAAAATACCCTTTCAAAAAATGTTTAAAGGTTTATAACCGTTTTTAAAAGTTTTTTGCCCTTTTTTTTTTTTTTTTTTTGGGGGGGTTTTTTAAATTTTTTTATGAAAGGGTTTTAAAAAATAGCACTTCTTATGTGTTTCAAATTTACCGTTAAAAACCCTTATTCGGACAAAATTTTCCTTTGCATGTTATTTGATTGTACACAGGCTTTAGCCCGTGAGGATAAAAACGGTTTTTAAAAATATTATCGGTTTATAACGTTTTTTAACCGTTATTTTGCCGTTATTTTGTATATATTGGTGGGTTCACACTAGGCTGTAACCACGGTCTAACCAAGTGGTTACATTGAGGGATCTAACTGCGATGAGACAAACTGTATATTTTTGACACAGCGTGTGTGAATGGAAAGCGTCTAACCATTAGGCTCCGCCCCTTTTCTCGCCCTTGTTTGCTGCTCTAACTCATTGGAACCGACGGGGACTAGTGTGAATGCCTTTGTAACCGTATTTGGTCACATCGGGCGATGTAGCCTTGAAAATATTTTATCTTCCGAGTCATATTATTGGGGGGCCATGTAACCACCTATCGAACCACAAATCGGGTCTTCCCGAAAAATCGTTTAACCGATGGGAACCCACTGCAACCAAAATTGCGTGGTTCCAGTCAGTTACAGAGCGATCTAACCATTTGGTTAGACCGTGGTTACAGCCTAGTGTGAACGTCGCATAATGAAATTTTGTATATAGAAAGGTTATCACACACAAATGGCACTTCCATGTAGTGTTTCAAAATCTGACCGTTTAAAAGCCGTTCTTCTTGACATATTGTCCGATTTGGATGAAATTCGGTATGTAGGCAGGCTATGCCCAGTGAGGACTAAAATACCAGTTTCAAAAGTGTATATCGGTTATATAACCGTTAAACCGTCATTTTTTTTATATATTGGTGGGTTTTAATGAAATTTTGTATATTGAAAGGTCATCACACACAAATGGCACTTCCATGTAGTGTTTCAAAATCTGACCGTTTAAAAACCGTTATTCTTGACATATTGTCCGATTTGGATGAAATTTGGTATGCACACAGGCTTTAGCCCAGTGAGGACTAAAATACCAGTTTCAAAAGTGTACATCGGTTAAATAACCGTTAAAACCGTTATTTTGCCTATATTTCTTATCTCACAAAGCACTTGGCCGATTTATAAGCGGTTTGGAAAACTGGGAGTACGCTTATATGCTTCGCATCTTGTTTGTTTTTGTTTGTTTGTATGTTTGTTTTTTCCTGTCTGTCTTACCCCCTAGTAAAGAAATCACGTGGAATTATAAACCCATTCGGCCCCGTCCATGCCCCAGGTGCTAATTTTGGCGTCTTTAGCCTGACAATGGACGTCAGGGGCCATGACTATCGAGTGGGTATTTATTCTCGTGATTCTTCACTTGGCTGTAGGAGACACATAGGACAAAGGACAAAGACAAAAAATTCTTTATTTACCGAGGATTAATAGATAAGCACTGATGTTGCTTTTTACATCCAGTCCTCCCTGTGTAGGGTTCAACAATATAATTAAAAGGTAACAAGGACGATGCAAAAAAGCTGACTAGAACTTACTATACAATACGGATTAAAATTTAAAAGAAAAAAAAAAAAAAAGAGAGAGAGAGAGAGAGAGCGAGAGAGAGAGAGAGAGAGAGAGAGATGAGAGAGAGAGACGCAGGAGCGAAGGGTGTGCCGGGTAAGCCTGCAGTGAGAGAGTAGTTAGAGAGAGAGGAGGAGAGAGAGGGGTGAGAAGTGCGAGTGTGAGGAGAGAGTGGAGAGATGAGAGAGGAGTGGAGGAGAGGATAGAAGAGACGTGAGAGAGAGTGTGGGAGGGGGGGAGGGAAGAGAGAGAGATGTGAGTGAGGAGACAGGGTGGGGGAGAAGAGGCTTGTGTGGGGTGCGTTTAAGGTTGATACATGTTTTAGAACAATCTGTCATTCTGAAATTTCCAAAGAGATACAAATATACAATGCTTTTTGAAAACACGGGGGGCGAGGGTGCGGGGGGGGGGAGGGGGGGAGGGGGATGGATGGGGGGGGGGGACGGGGGGGGATAGGAAAAACTAGCACTAATGGAGGGTGGGATATGCATATAAAGATGCCCTGTCGGCACTAGGTAGGAGGGGTTTTCTTATGGTTAAAAAAATCAAGTCATTTCCAGCAGACCGTGAGAGTGAGTGGAGAGAGAGGGTGAGATGGCGTGTTGTAGAGGGGTGAGAGAGAGGTGTGAAGGGAGAGACGAGGAGGGAGGAGGTTGGTGGAGAGAGGGTGGAGAGGTGGGGAGAGGCTGTGTTCGACGAGAGGAGAGGTGAGAGAGGTCGTAAGGAGAGAGTGGTGTGTGTAGAAGAGGTGAAAGTCACTTTCTGAATACTATAGCATTTTCGACAGAAGACATAGTGGCTGGGAGGTAGTTGGAATATACTCTACACACACACACACTCTCTCTCACACACTCACACACACACTCACATACACTCACACTCTCACTCACACTACAATCTCACACCCATCACACACTACTCTCTACACACATCACTCACTCACACACACACACATTACATATACTCATATTAAGACAGACTTACTAAAACAACAATAAAATACATTGTGCATTTTAAGTACATTTAACGCGTATATTTTGTCAGGTACATATCATTAGGCAATGAGGGTGGTGGTGTGTTTGGTAGTGGATTTATGCGGTGTATGCAGTACTGGAACATAAGATGGTTGAATTAAGGGTGTTTGAAGGTGGTATAGGCATTGGCGTTGTTGGGTTGAGTCAGGGAGCGAGGTCCATTGACAGGATCTGATTTTGGTTAAACTGGATTTGCATGACAGTCTATTCTAGGAAAGGGACATCGATGTTTAGGTAGAGTCCGTGAGGAATTTATTGTAATAATCTCGTGAACTATTGTTGGGGTGCCTTCCCAGACACTATTCTTGGGCTTTATGATCGCCTTTGTTGTATTCTTATCTCTGACTTTATGGCGAGTTCTTGAATCTTTTTATTAGTTCCGGTCCAGAAGGATTCTGCTGTTTAGTAGGACTAATTTGAGGGGCTCTCGCTTGGTTGCTGGCTTTTACAATGGTTTGAGGAGTGGTAGCGCTAGCTCAGTCCCATAGGGAGAGTTCCTTGTTGTCTATGTTATGATTGTATATGAGACTGGTTAAAGTGCTTGCGTAGGAATGCAGGGCGAGGGGTAGCGTTTGATTTTGGAGTGTTGATAACTGTCTGTGAAATCCTTTTTTGGCATAGTGTGGGTTATGGGAGCGTGCATTTCTTATTGTTATCAATGTTATGCCAGCTCTGTGAGGCATGTATCTGTTTCAAACGGGGTCATTGTTAAGATTGTTTACAGGATGGAAACATTATGAGTGTGTTTTTGTCTGTTTGGCCGGGTTGTCGCTAAGAATTGGGATTTAGTGTTTGAGGGTGTTTAGCGACAGACATGTGATTAGTTAAGGCCTGTTCACGAGATCATTCGCACTTTCTTGTAAAGTTTGTGAAAAGAACAGTACTTCCGTATGATTTTGTGTGGATTGTGTGTCATCAGCAAAAAGTTCACAGGTGGATGTGATTTGGTGAGGGAGATCATTGATTGTAAATTGTGAAAATTATATGGACCAAAGATTAGAGCCTTGTGGGACGCCATAGGAAAGGGTTTGATATGAAGAGAAGGTTGTATTTATTTTTTTCTCTCATTGTTGGCCTATTTGAGTGATTATGGAGTGATAAAGCGTTAAGAGTTCTTGTGGTATGCCATGCATATTTTATGTTCTAGTAGAAGGTTGTGGGCTAATACATTCAAATGCTTTTTTGAATCTATTAAATTGGTACCCATATTTTTGTTGTTGTTAATGCTGTTTTTTGCCAGTCTGCATACCAGGTTATTAGTGCGTCTGGGTGGCATGAAGGGTTGGGACGGAACCCGAATGTCGTGGGGAAGACAAGGGGTTTGTATTATGGTGGGTTGTTATGTGTGTTGTTTTTGTGTTTTGCCATTAGGTTTGGAAAGTGTGCGATATGATTGAGATTGGTCGGTAGTTGTGCAGGGTTGAGCTGTCACCTGCTTGGTAGATCGTTATGACTTTTGCTTTTTTTGTTACGATGGGGGGGAAAATGTTGTTGTCGTTTATAGTATTGTTGACGGATGTCTTCGGTCGTATTTGTGGAGCTGTTTGTTTGAGATATTTTTGACAGGCTAGGCCATCCCCCCGGCAGGGGGCTTGTCTGTGTTTAGGTGCCGGTAGGTAGGAGTGATAGACGCTTATAATACTGTTTTTGGTGGCATTTTATGTTCTGTCGGTGATTGTTTTTATCATGGCAATTATGGTTTCAGTTTTTTGAAGGTCGTGTGATCTTGAAGAATCAGCCCCCGGACGTTGACAACTTTATGGGCTATAGTGCAAAAAGTGGGGAGGTGTTCAGTTGTTCGACTGTGATGTCTTTATTTATAGTTGATTTTGAAGATAGACTGATGGTTTGTAAGACGTTAATAGCCTCTCCATACCAATTTTGGGTTCTGATTTGTTGAAATTAGTTCTCCGATAGTTATTTGGCTTTTTTCTCTGCGCCTTTGTGAATTATTTGCAGTTCTCAGTATTCTAGATGCCTCTTCATAGCCATTGTTTGTTTAAGAGATCTCTAAGATAACCTGCCTACTGTAACTCCTTTAGTGTTCCATGCGGTTTGGGATTATTTCGTATCTAATCGTTGTTAGTGGGGCCGTGTTTTTTCATTTATTTCTGAAATTGTTCTGATCCAAAGTCCACATGCAAACATCTGGTTCAGTTATGTTGTTTACGGATGTGAGATTTGAGGCCTAAGCATGTCATTGTCGAAATTCTTGGTTGGTAAAGTTTTGTAAAGCATACGGTAGGTTATTGTTCTCTTGTGTCCCGTTTTGGGAATTTTACTCCTTTTTTGGACCATGTGATCACACACCTGGGTAATGATCACTACCAGTGAGACGGGAACACAGGATTCTGCTCTGTGGTTTTATCGGAATCATAATTAGGGTCGATATGTGTCTTTGAGTTTGGTGTGACTCTCGTTGGATGGATTCCGATGAGTTGATGCAGGTTAACAGATTGAATGCGTGCGTCCATTGATTTTGCGTTTCAGAAGTCTGGGTGAAGTCTCCGTAGTAAAATACTTTCCTTGGATTCTCAGTGAGGCTGCATCCATCATCGGAATAATTTTGTCGACCCAGTTTACTCTTTCTGGATGGGTTCCTGTAGCCAGAATCAAATCCAAAAGGGAAGGGTTGTCTTTTCGCTTAACTTCTTTCCAGACACTTTCCCTACACCGTCCCGTTACGTTTAGGTGTAGAAGTCGTTTGATGCTAAGGGTTTCGACTGATGAAGGATCAGAAGACCGTCTCTTTCGTTTGTGCAGGAATCTTTCCGGGATTACGTTATATCCTGGAAATTGATCATCTTTGTCGGTAATGTGTTGTAGTTAATATGGATTCAGAGAGACCCCATAAATAGGAAAAAGGGGTTAACCATGGTTCCAAATCGGTTGATATATTGATGTCTGTTATACTGCATGTTGGATATTAAGGTGGACAGATTCGAAAGTCCTTCTTCATGGCCATACAGGACTGGTTTTTCTTGCTATTTTTTTTTTGTTGTTGTGCACTGAGTGATGTTAGTTGGAGACGATTTCGACGTTAAACTGACGTTGGGGGGTTTGGATGTCAAGCGAATCCACAATAAGATCACATATAATGGGAGAGGATATGGGGTTGGTTTCCACAATGTGACAACTTTGGGAAACCAATAAAGTATGAAGAAGAATAGAAAATCTTCACAAGGGGATTATGTCAGTAAGCCCCCATCGATCAGTTGGTACTGATGGTTACACTTTTCTGAAAGGGGAAAATGTACAGTCACTCATAATGGACGTATATTTTTAAGCAATAATTACAAATAAGGGGATAGAAGGAGAGGGAAAAAAAGAAGATAAATGAGACAAAAAAATGCAAAGAATCAACTTCAAAACGAAAAATATATTTAAAAAAGCGAGGGAAAAAAAAGTCACCTTATAAATTTCCACAAGTCACAAGCCGCACTTGTAAAGTGCGAGTTTGGCTATGCACAAAATGCCTCGCTCGCAGTTAAATAGCTGTTTTCGGGTAGTTCCTGCCTGCAGAGGCTTTGTTCAGTCGCTTTTCTAAGGCTCACAGTCTCGCACCTTTACGAATACTTCTTAATATACGTTGGTGAAGTTCACTGAGATACATGGATTTAGCCACTGCCGGCACAGGGGTAACAGTTACACACACACACACACACACTCACATACACACACACACATAGTAAGGTTAAGGTATCAAGCAGCGCAAGTTAATTGGATGGAAGAAAAACGTGTTGTGGATGTGAGGGAAGAAATCCACCAGTGTGAAGCCTCGTGTACCACAGTATCTTGTTACACTTCGAGGCACAGTCCTTCTGGGTCCGATTCATGGATCGGGACTATTCTTTAGTCCCAGACAATGACGTTTATGAGACTTCATAGTACAAGGATGAGCAAGTCGGGGGCCCACGAGAAGTATCCTATTATTAGACTCAGACTTTGACCTGGGACAATGAAGTCTGGGACTTCTTGTGCTCGGTATCAGACTACAGAAGGTCAAGCTATTTTTAACTGGGGGTTTCCTCGAGTAATAGTTGTTTCGTTTTCACCGGAAAATGCGATTTCTTTTTTTCCACTGCGCATGCCGATAGCACAGAAAGCATTCTTTTCCGCTTCCGCTGTGATCATCTTTTTTGCATCAACCTTTTTCAAGCGACAATGGAACCTGCTAGTTCCAATAATTGGTATATTTATAAGGAAACCGAATTGTCAAAGGTGTAGAGACTGAGGCGATGCTGGAGGATAATACAAACGGAGGCAGTTTGCCTTTTGTTCTTCTTTCCAGAACGCTGTGACCGTGATGAAAAAGCAAGAGATTGGGACAAGAATAACCGTTATAGAGTGAACGCCGTAGCATCCTAAAGGTGGGAAACGCTAGAACACAGGATCAAATATAAGAAAATGTGGAAAGACTTGAAGAGTTCGGTCCTCAGAAAAAAAAAACAAGAGGCAACACGAACAGGGGGACGGTCCGCCCCACACCACCAATCCCATTTGGAAGTACATTGTGATGCAGCATTCTGGGCCCTCCAGCTCCAACCTGACCTGTTGGATTTCACAAGGGTAAGTCAGCTTTGCTTACTCGGTGTGTTTCTGTCTGAAGAGTATGATGTCTGAAGCCATAAGTGTTTAATAATACACGCTAACCTAAGGACCCAAATTAGCCTTGTACTGACATAAACGGTGATTGGTCAGTCAGTTGTAACATCCAATTGACCAGGGTTGCATTACTGAATGCAAATACTGAAAACAGAAATGTGTTTATATATATTGTCCTTTCTCTCTGCACTGTACCCTGATTGAGACGGCATCATCCTGTGTTGGTGGAACTTAAGTTGTGTGGATGGTGGTAGGGGGTAGGTAGTCTCCCAGTGTGTGTGTGTGTAACTTGTGGGTAGAGGATACAATAGTAGAGAAAGTAAAAATCAGATGAATAATCCACAAATACCAACATAGTATATTTTTTGTAGTGGTTTAGTGTATTTATTTTTTTTACCTTTCTCATGAAAGCACGTTCTGTCAAATTTCTGACGCAGTTTGTATGGTAAAATTAATACATAAGACGAAGCATCAATATACTCAGTATTAGTATAAATGAATTTTATTCAAAAACACGTTGTTTTATTCACTGTTTGTTCCACAGCTGGATAGGACTGACATTGGGACTTGGGGCTTCCAGCTCCACACAGTACATTGGAGTCTTCCACACTTTCACTCATCTGCTTTTGGTATGTACCTTGATTCTTCTTCTTGTATTAGAATTCATTTCAATGGTCATGACTCTAAAGGGGGAATGGGCGGGACAGTGGTAAGAAAAAAGAAACAAATAGACATATCACAATGAATATAGATCTCGTTCTATGAATGGGAATGTAAAATGATGGCATATTCAAAATAATAACACAGTGAGAAAAAAATTGTTTTGGAATAATCCAATTTCTGTCTCCAAACTAAAAATTAAATATGCAAGCAAAGCACTTAGTTGTCCAAACAAAAAACAAACAAGCAAACGCTTTGGTCCCAAAGCACTATGTAGCTGGAGTAGTATCACACACAGAATATTTTGTTAGACCATAGGCGTTACATATGTACTGTAAATATTATGGTATATAAATTATTACTGTATTGCGATGTGGTCAGGTTGGGAAGGATCACAACATGAGAGTCTCACTGAACTCTCAGTGAGAGTTGAAAACGACTCTTTAACCCTAACTTTGTTGTTGTAGTACTTTTTAGCTTTCTGGGACATGACAATAGGTGTTTCATCAGGGACCCAGCACACATCGTGTAAAGCTGGCGGGGCCTATAAAACAGCAGATCATGACTAATTACCTGGTTGCTTGAAAGCAAAAGTTTTTTTGTTTGTTTTGGGTGTTTTTCCCCCCATTCCTTTGGTAAGGAAATTTATTGATTTTAGTGTACGAGGGCCATTGTTGCATGTGTGTGTGTGTGTGTTTGTGTGTGTGTGTGTGTGGTGTGTGTGTAGTGTGTGTGTGTGTGTGGTGGTGTGGTGTGTGTGTGTGTGTGTGTGTGTACGTGTGTAGGTGTGTGTGTGTGTGGGTGTTGTGTGTGTTGTGTTGTGTGTGTGTGTGTGTGTGTGTGTGTGTGTGTGTGTGGTGTTTGTGTGTGTGCGTGTGTTGTGTTCTATGGGACCTAATGGAAAAATGTCTCGGCGACTGATATGGATGCAGCATTAACCCGTGTAAAACATACATTGAATGCAACGTGTTTTTGCTCGTCTGGAGGATGGATTTTTTCCACCCAAATCATGAATTGTATAAACCACTTAAAACAGCAGCTAAGCTTAAAACTAACTCTCTTCAATCCGGGATACATGTTGTCTGGTATGTTTTTATGTGATTGCGTGCCAGTGGTGGGTTCCTTCACAGGATGTTTCTTTCCTGCTGGAACAACTTTCACACTTTAGGTATGTTGCAATTTTTCTTTATATATTTCTATACCTTTGCATTTTACCAAATTTCATAACAGTTTGAATGTTTGTGGTATTTTGTTTTAATTGTATCATTTATTAATATATAATGTTAATAATAATAATTATATAATATATTAATATTTTTAATAATAAAGTATAATAATAATAATAATTATTATATTAATAATAATATTAATAATAGTTAATTAATGCTTTCTGGGCAGGATGGAAGGGCCCGCAAGCTATAGAAGTGGACTTCTTCATCATTGTAATTGAGTCACATTCTGTTTCTTGCATGCAACCTTTACATCGTTACTGTACGTACTCCATAGGTAATTGGTTTCGAAGTTTGAGTAATTGTTAAAATGAAATTTTCATTGGGTATAGTGTTGAAGTGTCTTCGGAGATTTATCTATATCTTTGCGAAAATCTGGAAAGTAACACTGTGCTTTTCATTTTCAGATATTGCATTACCATTAAGCCTCAGAGGGATCAACCCGGAACATCTACTGTGACTTCAGAATTTGCTGCAGCCACGTCCACCAAGGCTCATCAACAAGGCAACCCTATGTTCAGCTGCGGTGATTGTTGCCTAATGTGATGCCCATTCATGAGAGGGAACTGCCAGTACACCACCCACGTCTTCAGTCCACCCGCCATTACTAGAAGATCAAAGAAGAGCGGATCCAATCGCACATGTTCCTCGCGGTGCAGGCTGAAACAGGATGAAGATGAAAGTGCCGAAGAAGCTCTGGAAGGACTTCTTAAGATGTGAATTTCAGAAAAATAAACCAAAATGCAGCTGATGGAGGAGGCAGTGCGGCCAGTCAGGAACCAATCGGAAACGAAACTGTGCAAACATTATTTCACTGCAGTTGTTGAAAACAGTTTACCTGCCTTCCCTTTCGTTTCCTAACGTGTTATGATCAAAACTAACTTGCACACATTACTTTGTTTTTCTTTATTATTAATTTACAAAATCAGTCTTGGATTGAACAGTGTTGCCTAGTAAATGGTTTATTTTGTCTCGGATTTGTGTGTGCTCTCGATGAAGGGGAGGAAAATTATTTGGTTGTTTTTCCGGTTTTTGTTTTTTTTGACACACTTGCCACACAAAAAATAATATTCTGATGAGTTCTGTTTACTGCCATGATTATACATGTTTCAGCTGGTTTCAGACATGAATGTTTCATGATTTTTATATTGCATGATTTGAGACAAGTTTAACCTCGTTATATCTCATTCAAGCAACATTGTTACCTATTGGAGAAAAGATTAATATAATTGCCCCTTCTGCCTCGAATATAAACGGTACTTGTCCTTAATTGTGCATTTTCATTGACGGTTATATTTATTCACAAATTGTTGTGTTTCTACAATTTCTTGATGATTAATTTTTTCTTTGTGTTGTTGCATTTAGGGATCCTTACCTTTTTATTGTGCAAAGCAAAGGCTGGTTTGTTGGTGTTGTTTTTTTTTCATACGTTGGTTTTTGTGAAAATCTTATTTTAGATAACAGGTGCCGTTCTGACTTGGATATGTTGTACTCATTTGTGTTTCATTTTTTAAACAGTAATCTATCCAGGTTCACATTTTTTATATAACACTTTAAGTTTAATTTGCAAATTTGAATTAATGGGTTCTTTGTGTGTGTGTGTGTGTGTGTGTGTGTGTGTGAGTGTGTGTGTGTGAGTGTGTGTGTGTGTGTGGGTGTGTGAGGAGAGAGAGAGAGTGAGGGTGGTGAGAGTCCCCAGAGGAGGAGGATGAGTGTGGAGAGAGGAAGAGAGGAGTGGGATTGAGGAGAGAGAGTGAGAGGCCTTTATTTTTTTTTTCAAGGTGACTGAGGTTTCTACCAGCATGCAGTTATGTGGATATACTATTCACAAACAAACACACAACACACACACACACACACCCACACACACATACACACACACACACACACACCACTCCACAACCACACACACACACACACACACACACACACAACACACACCACCACTCACACCACACACGCACACACAAACACACACACACCACTGAACTCTGTTGTAACTTGGAAATCTCAAAATAGTTAAAGCTAAAGAGGCATATGCTGCCATATGTAGATAAACTATTGTCATAAACTAAATTGAATGAATAAACTAAATGCTAGAAAGAAGAACACTGATAGTGTTACTTTTACACAGAACCGATTGCATGAAGACTGGTCACAGTTTCAGTAGTTCATTGATGATCCGGTCCCGAACCCACTTTTCGGCTAGCTTGTCCTTCCTCTTTATGTTTGTCTTTCTCTTTCTGTTGCATTTGCCAGGGTTATTGTCTTCATCAAATTCATCATCAGAGACTCAGGCTGCTGGCGAACTTAATTCAGACTCTGAAGAATTCTGGAGCGTGGTGGAGGGAGACGAGATCGCCCTGGCTTGTTGTGCAGCATGAGGCAGACAACAATGACCTTGCAAGCTTTCTTTGGGTTCGAGTCGCGAGGACCTGCTTTTCAAGCATGAAGGCGCGTTTTGCCACCCGCCAATGCATCTCTCAATCGTTGTTCGTGTGTTGAGCTGTGTGAGTAATTGTAATGCCTTTCTTTGCGAGACCACCCCCCCCCCGTACGAGGGTTTCTCAGAGGTGTCATCAGCCAGGACGGAGCATGTTTCCACTTTCCCCTAGGTTGTTCCCTTGAAGCGGCCTCTGGTTTCTTTCGAATGCCTCGAACAGGAGGTTTGACTGTCTCTGAGCATCTCTGGCATGTGCACGTGTCCAGGCCAATTTGCTAACAACGTGATTAAACAGAAAGGTCTGCATCACAAATACCACCTGGACATAAAACTTGTTTTTTGTGTACTGTGAACTGCGGCACATTTGCTGTACCAAAGGCTTGCCATTGGATCCTATCATGTAATGTAATTCATCAGTGAAACAGAGAGAGAGAGAGAGGTGTGAGAGAGAGTGAGAGGTGAGAGAGTAGAGGGAGGGTGGAGGGAGTGAGGAGCAGATGAGAGAGAGAAGAGAGAGTGAGAGGAGAGCCGAGGAGAGGGAGGAGAGGAGAGAGAGTGAGTGGGGTGTTGAGGGGTGAGAGGAGAGAAATGGAGTGAGTGGGTGGAGAGGAGACAGGAGAGAGGAGAGAGAGAAGATGAGAGAGAGAGGAGAGAGAGAGAGAGAGAGGTGGCGTGTGGACAGAACATTACATTCCATGGTATTTTTTTCACAGTCTATGTACATTAAACAATCTAAAATAGGGGCGGCTGCAGTTGACCTTGAATTCAGAAACAGTGTCA
>JAFLJL010015669.1:41402-53902 GCA_018398815.1 Conus ventricosus
ATTTCAAAAAAAAAACCCAAAACTACCCTTTTTTAACGCATATTTAATAGGGACCATTTACCCTTCACAAAAAGGTTTTTTAGCAAGGTGGAACCCATTTTACCAAAAGGGTTTTATCCTTAACGAAAGTGCATGTACAATTGAGGTAGTCCTAACCAAATCTACGCTAGCGGGCTTAGACCTATCAGCATTTTTTATGAATAAAGAAAATTGTTCGGAGGTGGGAGCATAGAAATCCAACAGCAGCCCTTTGTTGACTAAAGATCTCCACTTCATGATGTTAGGCCCTTGATGATTATTAAAAACGAAATCGTGCTTATGGGGATTTTCTAATCAGACACCGAGAGATAATAAGTTTACATGAAGTGAGAGCTTTAAAAACATAATAAACATTCAAATTGATAAAGAAAAAGATGACGATAAACCGCTTAATGTACATTTGTTTTTACTATATATTCGCAGCTAAAATATTACAGAAAATAACAGATTCGATTATATAGATGCTAAAATATTTTTTAATTTTTAAAAAATCATGTCTGTAAAGAATTATCCAAAAGTACCAAAAGCGCCAGAGTCGCCAAAGAAGGGTAGTAAAACCCCCCGACATAAAAAGCCTTCAGATTAACAAACATTACACAAAATGCAACAAAACCTAGAGCAGGACCTTTCAAAATACAGCAAAACTAAACGAAGGATTCTGCTGCCTGTAATGCCTCACATAGTTAATACTGGAGCATAGGCTTTGAGCGGCCTATCGGTCAGAGAGCGAAGTCTTAGAGATCAGATTAAAACAGGCTAAGTATGCGCCGATTGTAGGCAAGGCTTACATTCCACTACCTCCAGCATTAGTCGCAAAAAAAGCAGTTTTAAACATAAAGAATTATTCAGACAACAAATGTTTTATGTGGTGCGTTCTTGCAAGGCTGCATCACGTTGCTAAAAACGCAGAGAGAGTGTCTAACTATGAACCTTACATCAATAAACTTAACTTTAGTGGAATATCCTTTCCTGTTAGCGGGGATTCTATTGATCAGTTTGAAGAACAAAACAAACCAAAAAACTGTCAATGTCTACACATGGGATGAGGAAACAAATCTACAACCGATTAAAACGTCCAAGAACAGTCCAACGATTGGCGAGCCAGACAAAAATCATGTTGACTTACTACTGATGCTTTTACCAGCGGGGCTGCCGCATTACACATTAATACAAACAATGATAGACTGTTAGCATATACTACAAAAAACATTGCAAACAAGAATTCTGTAGAAAATGTTTAACAAGAATTCCAACCGCTCAAGCGCGCTTGAACATATAAAACATTGTAAAAGTTCAGTAGACTGTAATACAGAACTAATTACAACAACACCCCACTCCGGATCTAAGTTAGTTTTAAGAACTGGAAAAACTGCAAAATTCTCCATACATAGTTTTACGCAGACTTCGAGTCGCTATTGTTCCTTATGAAGGGCCAACCCACAGAAACTTCCTAAAACAGTCTTAATGAGTAATCATCAGATTTGTTCATTTGCCTTCATTATTGTTAGGTCGGATGGCGTTCATTCAAAGCCAAATTAATATAGAGGGTCTAATGCGCAAATACTTCTTAGAACGCAGGCAGCAAGTGCGTAATGATTGTTCTAATAATCTGAATTTATCTGAAATCATAATGCCCACCTGAAGACCAAGAACAGTAAGACTCAGCCACACATTGTGGATTTGGGGTTTTGGGCCTCTCATCAGACGCAGCAAATCCGACAGTAAGAGACCATGATCACATTAGCGGAAAAGTTCAGAGGAGCAGCGCACAGTAAATGCAATCTTCAACTAAAGTTGATCCTAAGACAGGAAGCTCCCCATCTCTTTCATAACTTGCGAGGTTACGACTCTCATCTTATAATGAAAGCAGTAAAACGAATGCCTTCAGGGTGTCAGCATTGCACGTCGCAGAAAAGTACATGTGTTTCACTTTAAATAACAGGGTCTTTTTATGACTCAAATGCAACACCTGAGGGGAAATCGTTAGAGTCCGCTATGTCCTTAAAGTCCTGCCCAATAACAGAAGAATATTTTGACCCAACTCTTGTTAAAAGGGTGTTTACCCTTACGAATACATAGGGCAGTTTGGAAAGGTTTGACGAAATACACTTCCGCCAAAGGCGCGTTCTTTTCTAGTTTTAGAGGAAAGGACATCAGTGATTCTGATTACCAGCATGCTCAAATGCGTGGCAGAAGTTAGATTGTAAAACGATGGAAGACTATCATGACTCAAACTTGATGGCTGATACATTTTTGTTGGCGGAGGGTCTTTGAAAAAAACAGAAAGACCTGCATGAAACATTACAGCCTGATCCCGCGCATTACAATTTCTGCGCCCCGGGATGACCCTGGGACGCTTTCTTAAAGTTTACTGGATTAACAGATTGATTTATCGTCAGATTTAACCAATGATTCAGATGATTGAAAACGGATTGCGGAGGAAACAGTATGGCGTCGCATCATTACTGTAAAGCAAACAACAAATACTTGGACGACTATGATCCAATAAAAGGCCCTAACAACCCTCATGTATTTAGATGCAAACAATCTGTATGGATGGGCAATGGCGCAATCACTTCCGTTACGCAACTTTAAAATGTACACAGAAAAAATTTCCGAAAAATATTAAAAGAGCATTAAAAGGGTTGAGCAGTTAACGCCCGATCAACAGCGCGGATACATTCTAGAAGTTGACTTAGAAAAATCCTCAGAACTCCATGACCTGCAAAATGACTACCCATTATCAGCAGAAAGTCTAAAGATGGCAAAAACAGAGCCGCCTAAACTTGTGCCTAATCTTCGAGGAAAAAAAACATTAATGTCTGTCATTACAGACTTCTACAATTTTATTTAAGACAGGGTTTTTGAAGCTAACAGCTGTTCATCGTGTAATTGCTTTTGATCAAGAACAAGTTCATGAAACCATACATCAGAAGAACACTGATCTTAGAACTAAATCCACAGATGCTTCAGAAAAAGACTTTTTCAAGCTGATGAACAACAGCTGTTTGGGAAAAGACTATGGAAAATCCGCACAAGCGCAAAGATTTAGTTTGCCCACCAAAGAGAACGAAGCAATTAAGCTGACTTCAAAACCTAATTATCAGGACTTCAAAGATTTCATGATCAGCTTTTTGGCATAATGATGAAGAAAAAGAAAGTCAAATTGGACAAACCTGTATTTATGGGTTACTGTTTTAGAATTATCAAAGCTTTTGATGTTAGAATTTCTTTATGACTACTTTAAAACCCTCGTATCCAGAGTCCAGAGTACTTTACACAGATACAGAATTTTGTTATAGATATCCCTACTGAAGACATCTATAAAGAAAATGGAATTAGAAGTAGCTAAAGGCATGCGGGATGGTATGAAACATCTGATTACCCTAAAGATTCGCCTTTCCCTTCAATTACTAATAAAAAGGGTTTTAGGAAAGATGAAGGATGAATTATCTGGGGGGTGATTAAGGAGTTTGTTGGTTTAAGGTCGAAAATGTAAGTCTTTTCAAGCCAGGAGAAACCATCAAAAAGCAAAGGAATATCCGCAGTTGTGCATCAAACATATCGAAATGACAACTACAAAGAAGCATTGTTCAATAAACATACCTTTCATCATGAAAACGTAAAACAACGATCTAATCTACATGAGAATCAACACAACTGTTGTAACAAAGAAGTCATTAGATAAACAAACACTAAACGAGTATTTGTTAATCCAAGTTTTCATATGCAATCGGGCACGGAGAACGGTAAAATAATATACCTTCTTCATATTTTTCCTCAATTTTTGTTATAAGCTCAATCATATAAATTATACAATTCACCAAATTATTTTTCATGTTTGCTTGGCGTGCTCGAATTTTTTTATTATTTCCAAGATATTCTTTTCCCGATATCTGAGGTCAAAATTTGGGAATTTGGGTTGCGGGTGATCTGGATGCTTTGCCAAGTGCCGATAAATCCACATAAATGTTCATTAATAATAGAATTTGTATCATATAATTCCCGTATCAATTCCAAGTTTCTCTTCTTTTAAACATTCTTGTTTCGTCTTCCCATTTTATACTCAAATAATTTCCTGTAAACTAATTAAACAACTGAATTGTGTCTGGCGGATTATCTGCAGTTCTTCCTTCAAAAAAGATCTTTGGGGAGCTGGTTGTTTTGTTGTGTCAGTTTCTCGTAATAATACACGGCGGATTAAATTTTTACAATTCTTTTATTTTCATATGGATCAACACCCAAAACCGGGATCGGTTGCCCTGATGCGAGTGTCCCCTTCTGCTTCCCCCGGTAAATAAAGGTACCTTACTTTAAAACCCAAATGGCAATATTTTTCCCGGGATGAAGACTCTCCTTCAAAACATCTATTGTTTTCTTTTGATTGCTTGTACTGGTTTTACCCCTTTAAATTCTTCATTATTCATTGCACGTAGAACTGAGTGCAGTCTTCTAACCCATTCTGTTTGCGAGAATTGTCATAAAGCTCTCTGTGATACTGGTTTGGAGAAAAGTCTTTCAGTAACTGTTTGTTAAAGTTTTCAACTAAAGCCTGTGATCTGTGAACTCCTGGAATGCCTCTTTTAACGATAACTCTATGTTTTAACAATAATTGATTCACTCGGCCTTTAAATTCTTTTCCATCATCGACTTGAATCATCGGGGAAATAAGTTAAGGGGCCTCGTTGTATATCAATTGTATGGAAACAGCAACAGCAGAAGCACTCTTTTGTGTTAAGGGTTCCGCATCTTTGTATCTTGAAGCTACGTCAATGACTGTGACGCGTACTTAAATTTTTTTCGTCTAATCGTATCATGGGGTAAATATAGAAGATCCATTTGATGGGTGTCGTTCGGTATTATTCACAAAGTGTGGTCTCTGTATTCGTCTAGGGCATGTAAATAAATTTGCAAATCGCTTGTTTAGATAACCATATCCTTTGCTGTTTGTTCGCTGACTCCCGCTGCTGGTTTAGCTTTTTAATTGCCGTGATTCCCTTCCAATACCCTTTTTGGCGAATAATAGATTTTGTCCATTTTATTCAGCCAATATTATGCGCAACAAAATACACAACATCATGCCAAAGACAATAAACCCGATTTCTTGCATCTTTTGTTTTTCTGAGGGGTGATAAAAGTCACTGAATTTTGGTGGGGCAATGCCTCGATTGGTTTGCCTGTTACAAGATAATATTCTTTTTTTGCCTGGTCAACGTCTTTAAATGTGTAAGCTGCATGGCCCTGTTTTTTCAGTTTGTCGTTAATAAAATCTAACTGCCCCAATTCTCTGCTTTTCATAGGCGCTTGTGCTGCGGCTAGTTGCTCCATAGCTTTGTTATGTCTTTTCTCTCTCACCGTCATCCCGTAGTTTACTAAACGCGTAATTCTTCCGCTAAAAGCAAGCGCATTAACCACAAGCGCCACCTATCATCATTACGAGTGAAGCCATTTTTAAATGTATTTTTTAATTTACATATTGATATTGTCAGGAATTATTCCTTGCTTAAACTAGAAAATCTTTCGTAGCGAATGAAGCTGCAATAATAGCAATTACTTTGCTAAGCCCTTCAAAGTCTAGTTTGCCAAGATCTGCCGGTTTTATTTTTAACAAGTTTTTACCAAGCATTGTTGTATCCATACTTAGGCCGCCAATAACAGCAGAATGGTAAACAAGATTGGTAACAGCCCTTCCGGCGCTCATTTTTAAAAACAAAATATTTATAATTAAAAAAAACATGAAAAAGTGATGACTACTACAGCTACAGAGCGACCTATTCCGTCTAGGATTTACAAATGAAGAGGTTGATGACCAAGCTGTTTAATGCCCCCAAAAGGAGAGGTTGTTTTCTTTGGCAGCATGCGGAAAAACAAAACAGTTCCTCGGCAAAGAATTCAGCATAGAACAGATTCAAAAAGATTTTCGCCACAAGACATTAAAAAAGTATCATACAGGTAGAAGCGCAACTAGGATCAAGAATGGTAAAAATGTCGGGCAAACGGTTTTTAGTTTGTACACTAAAAATAGTCAGTAGATTTGCTCCATTGATTCTGAACAAGATTTTTTTGTATGATTAACGCAGGAAACCAGTTTAACAAAGTCATTAGAGTCTCTAGGTGTGATCTGTATTACAGATTTGGAACATTATTGTCGCCGCTAATCATGGGGTTAATTACATTTAATCATATAGATTTTTATTCCCTTCAAATGACCGAGCCCGAAAATCAGCAGAATCAGAAAACATTGAACCAGGGGAGAAAGTGAGTAAAAATCCTGGACGGGTTTTCAGCAGGAAAAAAATTAGCAGAGTGGAACAAGCGAACAAAATTTAAAGTTACAATCACAGAATGAAAAAGCGCCATTGTTTCAATGCCGGCTATAAAAACGTCAGAACAAGTTGATTCGAGGGCCCACACTGCCAAAGTCTTCATGGAATATGAACTTAAAACGTTGCCATTTTTGGCGCCCTTGCTTTCTGTTGGGGGTGGTTATTACGGTTTTAAAATATATAAACAAAGACAGTAAAACCCAGAGCAGCCCGAACAATCTCTGCCGCTAAATATAGAAGATGAACACAACAACATGCCAGAACCGCCAACAACAAAGATCATTTGACCATTTCAGATGCAATAATACTTAAGAAATTAATAAATAATTAAAAAGTTACTTGAATAAGAACTTGGCTGTACTTAAAGGATGACTTATAGAACTTGAGTGACTAAGTTAAGAACTTTTAGGTGACTTAATCAAGAACTTTTTAAAACTTGAGGCGACTTAATTAAAAACTTAATTAATAACTTAAAAGTGACTTGAGGTGACTTGGAGTAACTTGAGTTAAGAACTTAAAAGTGACTTGGGGTAACTTGAGTTAAGAACTTAAAAGTGACTTGAGTGTGTTCAGCGTGGGGTGGGGGTGGGTGGGGTGGGTGGGGGGGGGCAGGGGGTGTGCAAAGCGTGTTTATGTGTGCGCGCACCTTTAAATATTTATAAGAAACGGATGTTCAAATATAATAAAAGTTATTATCAGTAAAACAACAAAACAACAGCAAAACAGCATAAATACAAGCACAATCGCACGCACGCACGCCACACACACACACACACACACAAACATTTAAGAAATAGTAGGTGCCATGCATGGGAAAATGGGAAAGGGTTTTAAGTTGGCGCTTGAGCGCCGTAAAATCAAGACGGCTGTCAGTCTCTATGTCGACTGAAGATTATTCAAAAGCGGCCACCAAGTGCATTTATCAAAAGCTTGATTTTAAAAAACAAACAGTTAAATAAAGTACACTCTGTGGCCACCCGAAGGCACCAAAAAAAGTTGAAGCAGGGCGTTGAATAGGAGCATTGAAGAAGTTGAAGCAGAGCCCCGGCTATGCATAAACCGTTATTTTTTGAATCATGTCATTTCCCCTTGCTGGTGGTTTGCGACAAGCAGAGCCCCCGGGATGCATAACCGTTATTTTAGAATCATGTCATTTCCCCTTGCTGGGTGGTTTGCGACAAGCAGAGCCCCGCTAAGCATAACCGTATTTTTAGAATCATGTCATTTCCCCTTGCTGGTGGTTTGTGGCAGTGCTCACTGTGACGTTGCTGCTCCAAACGGTTGGCACACGTGGAATCGTTTTCCCGTGGTTGGCATATTCTGGAACCTGCAGCATGACTTTAATTGCGTTTAGTCTACTAAGGAAGAAGTTTAAAGGAAGTCCAACACACACACACACAAAAAAAAAAAAATGTTTAAAAAGAAAGTAGTGGGAAATTGTTTTTATTTTTTTTTTCGCTTTGTTTTTTTTTGGCAGATGAAGAGGACAATGGAAGCACCAAAAAATTGAAGAGGTGGATTTCGGCCTTAGGGGAAAAAAAAAAAAAATCCCCACTTTAGGTGCCCTTTGATCCGACAACTGATGCCACCAAAAAAAAAAAAAAAAAAAAAAAAAAAAAAAAAAAAAAAAAAAAAAAAAAAAAGTGCACGCAGTTTCTAGCGTGGGCATCAGAATATCCAGTTTTTTCCTTCAACCAGTCCCCCCAATGTTGCTGTATTTCCCCCTGTTTTTTTCCGAGTCCATGCCAAACCCTTACACCAAATTCAAAAAATTCCCAAATTGAATGTAGATCATGATAGTTTGTGCATCTTGCCTTCGAATGTTCCTGACCCCTCTTTTCAGTCTGTTAATGATTTCATCTTCACTTCCCACGTTTTTAAATAGGCTATCTGCAAATACCTCTCTTGTTATTTTTTTCCCAATGTCAGCTTTGTTTGCAAGAAGGTATTCATGAAGTTCTGCTGGAGTTGAAAATTCTTTCCTGCCTTTTTGATTGTACCTTCCCTTTCTTTGAATAAAGCTTCAAGTTTTCTTTTGGGTTTTTTTGGCAGTTTTTTGCGGCCCCCTGCAGTTGAGCTTGGTAACAACATCTTTCATTTTCCAAAATAAACAAAATATTCATGCAACAGCAGCTTTTCTTTTCCCCATCCCAAAATTTTAAAACAGATGGAGGCGGCAATGTAAATGCATAGAAGACTGAGGTATTGGTTTGAGTAGGTTTCATACTCATGATTGGGATAATAAGGGGGCGTTTCTTGAATAGAATAATCCAACAGAGCTTGATGTGCAGCGTTTTAACCTCTAATTTCCTGTGCTAATTCTTGTGAAGAAGGCTACCTAGTAAATCCCTCTCTTCTTTTGGGAAAAAAAGCTATCTTGAACATTAGAATCAATCCCGCAAAGTTTAAAAGCCACAACGCTTTCCTAACTGGAAATCACACACAATAAGTAGTCACACCGAGCACAGTCAAAAACCCAAACCCTTCCCTTTAGCGGCAGTCCAGGAAAGAATGGCGAAACTGGTCTTCGTATTCAGGAATGTTCTTTTGTGATTGCACCACAATGTTGCGGGTTAACCTAGTCAGGTGATCGCTGTCAGCCCCGCCTTATGGTGGTTACAGTTTAGTTAATTACAGGCACCCCATGAGCCACCCAGGGACCCCCCGGACATGGTACTGGGGCCCGCCACAAAAACTCTAACAAGCAGTTAAAGTAAAACTTGTAATCTTGAATAAACGCAAGCCGTTCTTCGGTAAACCTTTTTAGACATTTTTAAAATAACACAACCAAGCACAGTAAAGAGCACAGTAAACGCTCCTTCTAGTTCGGCAGTCATGGGAGAATGACGAAACAGTCTTCTTGTTGGTTAACCTGGTCAAGGAGCGCCGTAAGCCCAGCACTTAATTGTAAGCCCCCTGCTGATTGGCCGCTGTAACATCAGCCCATCGCGTGATGCTGCGTCATGTCTAGACAACGTCTAGACACGTCCCGACATGTCTGGACACGTAGTAAGTAATCGGATACCGCTCCACCGTTTGTGTATGGGGTGGTTCAGCGACTGCTGCTTGTCCCCAACTAAATCTATGGGGTGTGTTCAGCCACTGCAGCTTTCTCCTACGTTACTCTCTAAAAAGTTTAGTAAATTAGTATTAAAAAAGGGCAATCCTACACATATGTAAAGTTTGTGGGGTCGTTTTTTTTTGGTTATTGGGAAATCTTACTTGTCAAGAACTATAAAAGGGGCATTCTTTGGAGTCGTCCCGGCCGAAACTAGTTGAGGCCGGGGAGCCAAATGCCCCTTTATAGTTCTCTCCCTGACTTCTTCCCTACACTGTTCTCTCCTGTGTGTCTTCAACACGTTGGGAAAAGGATTCACATCCAGTTTTGATTCTGGTCTCGTGACTTCAGTATGGGCTGGTGTCCGTCTCTGTACCATTCCCCTCTAACACCACAGTCCTGTCCGTCTGCCTGTCTGTCTGTCTGTTTTCTGCCTCTCTCTTTGTGTCTTTCTCTGTCTCTCTGCCTGTGTCCCCTGTCTGTGTCTCTCCTTCTTTCTGTCTATAATGACTGTCCCATCTGTCTGCCTCGTCCGTCTTTCTCTGCCTCTCTCTTCGTGTCTCTGTCTCTGTCTCTGTCTCTGTCTCTCTCTCTCCTCTTCTCACTCTCTCGTCTCTCTCTCTCTCTCTCTCTCCTCGGGCCTTTCTCCTTCCTCTCTCTCTCTCTCTTTGTCTGTCTGTCTGTCTGTCTGTCTGTCTGTCTCTCTTCCTCTCCTCTCCCCTCCTCTCTCCTCCTCTCCTTTTCTCTCTCTCTCTCTCTCTCTCTCCCCCTCTCTCTCAGGCCATCTGACGCTGTTTTTCCTGGTTCACAAAAGAGTGCAACAAAAAGGGAACAATGGGTGGCAACTCCAAGTTGCCTATGTGTTTGCTACATTGGTTGCTTCAAAAGTTGTCACTACAGCAACTCATTATAAACCAATTAGACCCCCCTTGGATTTTCCCAATAAAAGTTGCCTATGAAGTTGTCACAGCCAAAAGTTGAACGTCGGGAGATATAACTTTGGTGGGGTTGGCAACTTTTGCATGACAACTTCAAGTTGCTTTTGTGTGAACAGCTTGGCAACACAAGTATATCCGGTAGGCAACAAAAAAGGGGCGGAGCGAAGTGCATGCGTGCGACAAAAAGCGGCACTTTGCCGCCACGCTTTTCTCGCTTTTTTCCACACGCATGCAAGCACGAAAAAAAAGGGGCAGAGCTACGGAGTTGCCATATAGTTGCCTCTTGCGTTCACATATGACGAAGCAACTTTGGCCAAAATCTATTTTTGATTTGTTGCACATCGAGTTGGCAAAATTTTGGGGTCTATTTGTTGGCAGTAAAAGTTGCTCTCGTGTGAACCTAGCATTAGTGGTCGTGGTGTCCCACTGCTGTATCTGCCTGAACAGTCTGCCTTCACCTGACACTACAACCTGAGGTGTATGTCATCACCTGGCACCATACCTTAGATATATGTCACCACCTGGCACCATACCTTAGATATATGTGACCACCTGGCACCATACTTAGATATATGTCACCACCTGGCACCATACCTTAGATATATGTCACCACCTGGCACCATACCTTAGATATATGTCACCACCTGGCACCATACCTCAGATATATGTCACCACCTGGCACCATACCTTAGATATATGTCACCACCTGACACCATACCTTAGATATATGTCGCCACCTGGCACCATACCTTAGATATATGTCACCACCTGACACCATACCTTAGATATATGTCACCACCTGGCACCATACCTTAGATATATTTCACCACCTGGCACCATACCTGCCTGTGCTGCCTCTTGATGTAGAACTGAATTGGTGTCTGCCTTCTGTGTGTTCTTGTTTGGCACTGAGGGGTTTGACAATCTGACAGTTCACTACCCTGACAGTCATTCAGCTATGGATTCAGCTTTAGTTGACAGTTCACTTCCCTGGCAGTCATTCAGCTATGGATTCAGCTTTAGCTGACAGTCCACTACCCTGACAGTCATTCAGCTATGGATTCAGCTTTAGTTGACAGTTCACTACCCTGACAGTCATTCAGCTATGGATTCAGCTTTAGTTGACAGTTCACTACCCTGACAGTCATTCAGCTATAGATTCAGCTTTAGTTGACAGTTCACTACCCTGACAGTCATTCAGCTATGGATTCAGCTTTAGTTGACAGTACACTACCCTGACAGTCATTCAGCTATGGATTCAGCTTTAGTTGACAGTTCACTACCCTGACAGTCATTCAGCTATGGATTCAGCTTTAGTTGACAGTCCACTACCCTGACAGTCATTCAGCTATGGATTCAGCTTTAGTTGACAGTTCACTACCCTGACAGTCATTCAGCTATGGATTCAGCTTTAGTTGACAGTTCACTACCCTGACAGTCATTCAACTATGGATTCAGCTTTAGTTGACAGTTC
The DNA here is from genome assembly GCA_018398815.1 of Conus ventricosus. Taxonomy (NCBI): domain Eukaryota; kingdom Metazoa; phylum Mollusca; class Gastropoda; order Neogastropoda; family Conidae; genus Conus; species Conus ventricosus. The sequence goes on from JAFLJL010015669.1 coordinate 53,238, forward strand.
ACTACCCTGACAGTCATTCAATGGATTCAGCTTTAGTTGACAGTTCACTACCCTGACAGTCATTCAGCTATGGATTCAGCTTTAGTTGACAGTTCACTGCCCTGACAGTCATTCAACTATGGATTCAGCTTTAGTTGACAGTTCACTACCCTGACAGTCATTCAATGAATTCAGCTTTAGTTTCCACAGATCTGTTTTAGGTTTAGCTAATGCATTGTGGCTATGTGCCGTGGTTTTGTTTTATGTTTTGAAGTTGGGAGAGCGGGGCTGGTTGGGAATTGGGGGTAGAGAGTAGAGGGAAGGGGGATGAGAATGCCGGCTTAACGTCTGTGATATTAGTGTTTATAGAATACCACACTGTGATATTTGTGTCATGGAGTACAGTCCAGTGGTGTGCATTACTGGTGATTGTTAGCAGCGGAATGTCATGTTTCGGTACTTGTCATTAAATACTATACAGTCCAGTGGTGTGCATTACTGGTGATTGTTATCAGCGGAATGCCATGTTTCGGTACTTGTTGTCATTGAATACTATACAGTCCAGTGGTGTGCATTACTGAGGGAATGGTCTGGTGATTGTTAGCAGCGGAATGCCATGTTTCGGTACTTGTTGTCATTGAATACTATACAGTCCAGTGGTGTGCATTACTGAGGGAATGGTGTGG
>JAFLJL010015669.1:58902-69636 GCA_018398815.1 Conus ventricosus
CAAATTTTTTTAAAGGGAAACCCCCATAATCCCCCGCGCCTATTGTCAATTGGGACTTTTAAAGAACACACGTTTGTTTTTTTTGGGTTTAATGTACATTTTTTTTTAACTTTTTAAAAAAAAAACTTTTTAAAAAGGGAAACCCTTTTTAAAAATAAAAACGAAAGGCTGCTTAAATGTAGGATTTTTTAAAAACCCCCAAATTTTTGGAATTCGTTTACTACCTTTTGCAGCAGTTTGAATCTTTAAAAGTTTCCCAAGTCAGACTTGAAAACCCCACTAACAAAATTTTTAAATCCGCCAATAAAGAGTGATAGAGTCCCCACCCAGAAAGGTCATTTTGGGCCCTATGATTTTTTTAAAAAACCCAGAATCATTTAAAATTTTCCCCTTTTAAACTGGGGCAATACTGGCTGGGGGTTTGTTTCTATGCAAAACCATTTAAACCCCCCCAATCTTTTAGTAAGGTCAGTATATAACTTTCATTTTTTTTTCCCGTACGGCGAATAAAAACTGAATAAAGTGCCCCCCCCTAACGAAAAACGGGGTTTAAATTTCCTTTTAACACCCCAAATGGAACAAATTGAATATGAAAAAATTTTTGAAAACCAAATTTTAAAAACATTAATTTTTTAAACCCTGTTTTTAAAAAAAAGTTAAAACGCAATCAGGGGCCTAGGAACATTGTTTTTGGGGGGTTTGCAAAAAGGAAATTTATAATTATGATTTACGGGCCTGGCCTCACCTCTTTTAAACCGGGACAAACAAGTTCGATTGGGATCCATAGAAAAAAAAACATCCAAGGCCGGGGACAACTTTTTATTTTTGAGAAAGTGAAGGGGGCCCAACAATCCCGGAGGCAAAAAATTTAAAAAGGACCCCATAGGGACATACGTTTGGTGCCTATTAGGAGCCCCAAGCACAGCCAAAGTCTGCTAGTAGATCAATCTACGGGGTTTGGGACGCCAGAAAAAAAATTTTTCAACCCAAATTTTAGAAAAAGCTATTAATGGCTTTTGATTTGCCGTACCCAAAAAAAAGGGCATAAAGACGTTCTTTGAAATGCAGGTCAAAGGTTGATTTTGTTGTAGGCCAGGGGATTTTTACATGAAAAACCCCTGCCCTTTCCCTACGATTGGATGATAAAGAATTAAAACAATGAATCCCCCTAGCTGGAGAGGGACCAAAATTTTTGGGCAAAACCCAAGGTTAAAACCCCAAAAGGGGCCTGCCCACCCCTTTAAAAAAAAAAAGTCCCTAGCCCTAAGAAAGCGATCCAGTTAAAAAGCGCTCCCCAGCCAAAAAGCAGCTCAGAAAGCACCCCAACCTGTTAATGGCCTCACGGGACAGCCCATACTACCGCAAGGACGGGCCCTTGTTGTATTTTTAATTTTACTGGTTTTAACCCCTACTTTATTTCACAAAAAATTTTAATCCAGCAGCTAACTCCTAACTTTCCACAGAGGGGTAAACCCATATAACCAGAAAATTTTGGGCCCCTTTAGAGAAAAAAACCCCAACAAAAAACACTGCCTATTTTTCCCAGGCAGAGCACCCGCTTTTTGGGCAGCTAACTTTTTTAAATTTAGGTTTGCTAGATGATGAAATTTGGTTTTCTAATCCAATTTTACCAGGCTGAGGCTTTGGAGGGCTACTGACCCCTGTTGGCGCCCCAAACCTTTTTAAAAAAAAACAGTGTAGAGATAGAAAACCCAAACGCTGTTAAAAAGCAAAACCAATTGAAAACCCCCTTGGGTTTCCCTGAACAAAGCCCCTTATTTTTCTGCTAGCGTAGTGTTTTCATAAAGTATTGTTTTTTTAGTTCTTTAATTCTGTTTGGGTTTGTGAGGCTAGCTGCCTTTTTTAGTAGACAGCATTTCAAAACCTGGGCTTTTTTGGGCCAACCTTAAATCTTGTATTTTCTTTTGTTTTCCTAGCCTTTCCTTTTCTGACCCAAAATTTTGTTTTCGCTGCACCCGCGGGGTTTTATTTTTTTCTTCTTCTATCCTCTATCCGCTCCCCAAAGGGTTTTGCCAAATTGTTTTCAGTTCCCCCCTTATTGTCCTAAGCAGCTTTAAAGCCCCGGGATTTCACCCCATAGGCAATGGAAATTTTAAATTGTTTTTAACTGTGTCCCCACTTAAACTCTTTTTCAATTTCTGCTTTTGTTCTTTGCTTTTTGGGTTTAAATTTTCTTGAAGAGATTTGTTTTGTATTTTAGATTGTGTTTGGCAACTGGGGGCCTCAAGTTTTTAAAAAACTAAAAAGCCTCAGCTCTAAGCAAAAAAAATTTTTAAAATTGTTCGCCTTAGCAATGGGGTTTTGCCAATTGTGCTTAGTTTTAAAAACTTGTTTGGGTTTTTGCGTTGAAGTGGGTTTTAAAAACCGCCCCCCCGGAAAACCAGTTCTTAAATACAAATCCCCACCATTTTCCAAAAAAATCGTTAGGATCAAGACCCCAACCCCCGGGCTCTCGTCCTAGGGCTTCTATAGAATGTTTAAAATTTCGCTGCCGCAATAGTTCTTGACGTTGTCAAGAAGTAAAAAACCCCGCCCCTTCAAGCTCTTCTTGCAATGAAGGGCCTAGTTCTGTTTCATTTTCTTCTTCTTCTTCAACAGGGCAATCGGTAAAAATTTCTTCATCCATTTTTTTAAATTTATATTCTTTTTTGTTTTATAAAAAATAACCAAATTGTTGTGACCTCGATCCAAACGAAAAGAGAAGGAACCCCAAAGGCGTAAAAAGGTAAAAGGGGGCAAACTGAAATTTTAGTGTAAATACCCATCAACATTCAGCCGGGAAAGTTTTATCAGCCCAAGTTCCCTGTTTTGGGCGCTGGCAAAGTTATAACCCCGGCACTTTTAAAAACTAAACCCAAAATAGATATTATTTTGGGACAGATTCAATGCTACTGTTTTTTCTAATTTGGGCAGGGCCCTTTAAAAACATATGGCAATCAAACTGGAGGGAAGAAAATCTTTGTCAAAGCAGGCAGACATTTTTGCCCTCAAATTCGACTATGGCTGCCTAAAAAAAAAAGGGAAAAAGAAAGTTTATCGGGAATAAAAAACCCCCAAAAGGGCCCTCAAGCACGGTTTTAAAGGCGGGGGGATGAAAAGAATGATGTTAAAATGAGGCATTAGCAGAAGCATTTGGAAACAGATTCGAATCCCTCTAGTTTTTGAGCTGTTAAAGACCCCATATCCCCATACCCCCCGGGGCCCCACTAAAAAAAAAAAACCTTACTTAAACTAAACTTTTAACCCAAAGCGTTTCCCTTCGTTCTGTCAAAAGGGCCCTGAAGCTAAAAACAAGTCCGACTTTTCTCTTGATTTTGATGTTTTTTACAAACCCCTTTGAATGGCCAAAAAATTTTTAAACCCCTTAAAAAAAATAAAACATTATTTATTATGAAAGATTTATACCCCCTAAAGAAAATAAAAACAAGCGGGGACACTCTTTAAAATTTACAAAAAAATCAGTCTCTGAAGTTTTTTAAAAGGAATTTTGTTTTTTTTTTTATTGAAAAACCCAAACCTCCTTTTCTGGGAATCAAAGCGTTTTTTAATCCCAAAATTGGGGGGGGTTGGGCCTGTGCATAAATGGCAAGCGGATCATTTTTTAATTGGGGTTTCGTGGCCTTTTACCTCCCCAAACATTTTTGATGAATAAAAAAATTGTTCGCTGGAGGTAGGCAAAGAAAATCCGCATTAAATGTGTATGAAAAAAAAAACCCCTTTCCCCTTTTAATGAGGTAAGACTCAAAGACTATTAATAACCAAAAAAGGGGCTGGGGGTTGGTTTTTAAATTAATTTGACAACAGATTTTTTGGGGGAAGGGGGAAAAAGGGGTTTGGGGGCAAGATGGTAAAAAATAAATATTCAAAAGGAAAGCAGAGGGAAACCCCCCCAATAAAAATGAAAGTTTTTTGGTTTTTTTGATGCTCAGTTAAAATTGAAAAAAACAGACAAAAAGCGTGTTTATTAAAATGTAGAAGAAAAAACCCAAATTAAAAACAGAGGGGTAGTTTAAGTTTCTGCCAAAAGTTTCCGAAACTGTTTTTATCTGCGGGATTTGGGTTTGGGAAAACGTCTTTATACTTGATTTGTTACAAACAAAAAAACAGGGTTTTAAAACGAGCAATTGTTTTTAATTTTGGGACAACCATTTAACACAAAAAAGTCTTACAAAGAAAGGATTTTTTTTGGACAAGAACAGAATTTATTTTTAGTTGATCCTGGCGACAAACTGAGCGACGTTTAAGCATTACTATAAACTATTTGAGGGGAAAGAAAACATGTTTCTTTTTGATGACTGTTCAGCTGAAAGAGACATTGTTAAAAAAAGAAAAGCTCTGCAAAGTGGGCCCTTTAAATTTGGGGCCACGGGCCCCTTTGTTTTTGGGGGTGGCTCTTAAATCAAAAATACAATGTGTTTAAAAACTTTCGATCCAGTTAAAATCGGTTGTATTATTTTAAAACTAGGGAAAAAAATGTTTTTAAGAATGTTTTTAAATGAAAATTTTTATAATAAGGGGCAAAGATAGGTAAAAAAAATAAAAGAGGGAGTTAGAAAAATCTAAGCACGCTAACCTAGGGTTGGGCTGACCCCCCAGTTCAATAAATTTGTTTAAATTTAATTTTAAAATTAAAAAAAATTTTGAGGGCCAGAAACAAAAACCCCAGGGTAGCTCCTAATTGCGTTGCAGTAAAAGCTAAAAAAAACCTAGAGACACAACTGAGTTTGATCGAAAAGGAGTGATAGGAAAAAGGGTTTTTGGGGTTTTAATACACAGAAAGATGGGGTTTCCCAAAAAGGGAAAAGAAATTGGAAGAAAAAACGACAGCAATATCCTCCCCCCCAGAAGAGATAAAAAAATTTAAGGGCCAAAAGATTTTTGGGCAAACATGAATTCAACTTCATAAAAGAGAGAAAGCTGCGCGTTTTTCCTGAAATTGCTTTTGGGAAATTTTAAAATTTTAAACTTTCGAAGCCCTAATGTATACTTTTTATAAAAAAAGAATTTTTAGAAAAGCCCGAAATGCAAAGGAAACCCCTTTTTGTTAGGGCCCGTTTTAAAGGGAAAACAACAGAAAAAACAGAAATTTAAATAAAATTTGGGGGGTTCTGAATATATTCTACGAGAAAGAAATCCTTAGCTGAAAATTGGGGGGGGACAAAAAGTGGCTTAGAATTTACCCTAACCTACAAACCACACCTAGGAAAAAAAGACGAGGGTTTTTCCCTTTTTTTAATTTCCCAGGGAGGGCGTACTAGTTTGGGCCCGAAAATACGTTAATTTAGAGGGATACAAAAAAAGGCTTTAAAAAATTTGGGGTGCCCCCCTTAAACTCGTTAAGCAAAATTTCTAAAAAAAAAAAGGAGATGAAATAAACAAACCCCTGTATCATATGACAAGGTTTTCTGTGGGGGGTTGACAAAAACCCAAAATAACAGTACCGATTTATTTTCCCTTAAGATGTTGATTTTTTGCGTTTTAAATTGTTAATGAATTTCGCCAGAAGAAATTTAAAAAGAAGAAATATTACAAGATTTTAATTTTAAAAATAATCGTAATTAAATAATGGAGGTTCAACAGTTAGGTTAGAGCAAAAAAATTAAAATTCAAAAAAAAATAGAAAGGAATTGGATTAAGTATAGGGTTACTAGAAAAAAAATAGCTTTAAAACTTTTAAAAAATCTTTTTTATGTAAATTGGCTGGCTCCCCACGTAGCTAGCGTTTAAATGCTGGGGCTAGTGGGTTTCTTTTTTTAGCTACTGGGGGTGGGGGGGCCATTTTCTTTAGATTGGGAGTCTCGGGTTAGGGTTTTAGGCGCCATGTCAAGATTGTAATGCTGTTTTAAAAAAAAAAACCCCCCTAAATTACAAAAAGCACCCCTGCCCTTGTAGCCCTAGCATCCGCAAAACTTTGTTCAAAAAGATTAAGAAAAAAGCCAAAACATTACAGGATGAAAACCCTTCAGACGGGGAAAAATTTTAGAAAGGGTTAATTTGGGTGACGGGGAGGGGTATAGACGACAAAAAAATTTAAATTCCAAAAAGGAGTGGAGAAAGGGCTTTTCTTCACGAAAAGGTAGCACTGATGCAATTAAAAGAATTGGAAAAAAAAAAACATGACAGTTAAACCAACCCAAAAAAGTTTTAAAAAAAAAAAGTTTAACAAAAAAAAAAGTTTTTGCAAAAAAAAAAATAAAAAAATTTTTTTGGGGTTAAAAATCACTGGGTTTTGGGGGGACAACTTGCAGCCTCACAACAAAGGATCTTTTTTGGGGCAGGGGTTTTTAGAAAGGGGGACTCTCTTTAAAAAATATACGGGGGGGGGTTGTTTTCTAATTCGCTCAACTTCAAAAACATCTACGCTCCCTAGGGGGGCTGTGGGTCTAATTCTAACATCACCTTCTGCCTCTCCAGGGCAACCAAAATCCCTTTCTTTTAGGCCAAAACGGCAAAAGTTTTTTTTAGTCCCCCCGAAAAAACTTCCTAATGCTAATTGTTTTTTTTTTTTGATTTCGTTTTTAAATGGGTTTAAAGGGCCCGTTGCTTTAAAAATTTTTCAATTTTTCATTGGCACGGGGAAGATGTGGCCAAATTCCCAACCCATTCTGGGGTTGGGGGTTCCTGTACTTTGTGTTCCATAATTTTCTGTGATTTTTGATTTTGGGGAAAAGACGTTAAGCTAGATTCTTATTAAAAATTTTCTCTTAAAGGGGCCCGTGGGTCGATGGTTTCCTGGGGTCCCTCTTAACTGAAAAATGGGTTTTAAAAAAAGTTGGTTTCAGAGCCTTTTTTTAAAATCTTTTCCCTCATCAACTTGAACACCCAGGATACTTTAATGGGCCTCTCATGTTTTTTGTTTTTTAAAAGGCCCAGCCCCAAACCGTTGAGTTTTAAAATTTCCCTTAAAGGTTTTACGTCCCCCGTATTTGAAGCCATGTCAACAAAATGTCGAGCATACTTAAAAAATTTTTTTCTTCTAACTTTTTCTTGGAAAATAAGCAAGTCCATTGGGGGTGGCATTTGGGAAATGAGTTAACAAATCTAGGTCCCTTTTTTATTTTTTGGGGGCAGGTAAATAAAATTTGCCAAATTGCCTGTTTTTTAAAGCCGGGCTTTTTCCCTGAAATTTAGGGCACTCCCACAGGGTTTTTTTTTCAGTTTTTTTAAAAAGCGTCTTTCCCTTTTAATACCCCTTTTGGAGAATAATATTTTTGTACTTCCCTTTTTTCCATATTTAAAAGCATTTTATTTTACAAAAAAAAAGTGAGCAACAAGATAGACGAGGTCATGCCCAAAGCAATTAAAAAATATCTCTGCGTTTTCTGTTCCCGATGGTTCATAAAATTTAACATTTGGCGGTGGCGAAGTTAGAAAAAATTTTTTTGTCACTAAGAAATTCCCATTTATTTGGGCATCAAGTCTGTTTAAAAGTGTGCTTTTTGCAGTCCCTGTTCTCTTTAAATTTTTTTTAAAAAGTCTAAGTGAGGGAATTTGTCTTTTTCGTGCGTTCTTTGCCTTAGCTAAACTTTTATTTCCTTGTTTTTTTGACGTTTCCCCTTTTGTGGAAAAATCCAAATTTAAATAAAAAATAAAAAATTGCTTCCAAAAAGGCCCCAAAAAGTTTTTCAAAAAAATCCTCCCACCCTCAAAACCAAACCCCCAACCCCTTTCCAATTAAATTTTTTAGGGTAAAACTTTCTTGTATTAAAATTTTCTGGGAAAAAATCCCCTGTTACCCCGAAAGTCTTTTTACGCAAAAACCCTGCATAATTACCCTTAACCTAAACAACGTCCTTTAAAGTCCCAAAACCTTTTCCCAGATCGCTGGCCTCATTTTTTAAAATGTTTTTTCTAAAAACACTATAAACCATATAAGACCCCCTAATTAAAAACAGAATTTGGGAAAATTGGGATTGATAATCTTTTTTTTTTTACCATCTTTTTTTTTAAATAAAAAAAATTAAAAAAATTTATAAAACGAAAAACGTCTATTTCTTTTTTTTAAACAGTAAACTTTTTTTGTTAAAGCTAAAAAAAAGGGTGCAACTAGTTTTGGGGGTCTTTTTATCTTTCCCATTTGGGGGGGTTTTTATTCCCAAAAAACATTTTGCCCGGGGTTTAATAAACTATAACCCCTAACGATAGGCACTGGGATAATAAACCCGCCCTTTTAAAATCATTTTTGGTTTTTTTAAAATATTATTTATTTTTTATTGCTTTTTTAAAAGGATTTTTTTGACGAAAATATTAAAGGTGAGGGGGCAAACAGACTATCCGTGGGTACTCGCCAAAACCCGTCTCAAGAAAGATTTAAATCCTGGCTGCGTGTGGAAAAACTAAAAAAAATATTTAGGCAAATGAACCCAAGTGTCGACAGATTCGCAACTGTCCCAATTCAGCGAAACGAGTTTGGGTCAAAAAAAGGGGTTTGAAAAAGGGGGGGTCAGACAATGATTTTGTTTTATATTCTAAGTTTGTAAGTAAGATGGCGCCCGTTGATTCAGAAGAAAAATTTAAAATATGACTTATCCCAAGATCCAGTTTTAAACAAGTCGAAAAAACTCTTTCATGTGCCTGTATTCGATTTGGGACATTTTATGCCCCTTCATCATGGGTTAATTAAATTTTATAAACATATAATTTTTTATCAAAATTTAAAATTTTTCGCAATAAAAAAAAAGGGGCAAAAGACAAACCCCAGGACCCCCCGCAGGAGCAGAAAAAATTTCCCCAAATTTAGCCCCCCCAATGGAATGTACCACAGGTGAGGTACCACAGGTGAGAAAGTTATAAGACTAAAAAACCCGGACGTGTTGCGGCCCGGGCCCTAGCCCTAGTTGAATGGCACAGACTGAGAAAAGCAAACCAGCCCAGCAAAACAAAAATTTTAGATAGTAATACAACATCGCCACACCAACAACAACACAATTAACAACAACACAATCGCAATCGAAATTTAAACAACAACAACACAATCAAACGATAAGATGTATTATTATGTATTTGGAGCTGCTGTTGTTGGGGGGTTTTTAGCATACAATACTTAACACCATACCTAACAACAAAGTCACAAGCAGAGAATGTAAATATCTTCGTTCAAGCTCACCTATCTTATTTTGCACGAAAACCCCCCCTTTCACATCCAAATCACGTCCTTCTCATATCAGTTTTGGCTAAATTTAACACCTGTTTCACAAAAAAAATTAGCACCTCAAAACTGCCAAATATTGACGCAATTAGTACATTAAAACGGGGGCTTGCGTGCTAGATAAGATTTGGTGATCGTAAAACAAAGATATTTACATTCTCTCCAGGAATATAAAAATCTAATGGTTTAGCAAAAATAAATACTTTTTTTTTGTTAACTCACTGTGTTTGGTGGGACAACTTGCAGCTCTTCACGAACAAACGATCTTTTAGGGGCAGGCTTTTTTGAAGAGAGAGTTTCTTTTAAATAATATACGGGAGGGTCTGTCTTCAAAATTTCCCTTTCAACTTCATATACATCTACGCTCCATATGGGATCTGGGGCTCTAAATTCTAACATCGCCTTCTGCCTCTCCAGGAGAATACAAGTATCTTACTTTTGGGCCCAAAACGGCAAGAGTTTTTGATTATCTTGCACATCTTCAGTAATGCTAATTTTTTTTAATTTGATCGCGTTCACGGGTTTTAAGGCCTGTTGCTTTAAATTCTCATTGTTCATGGCACGTAAGACTGCTGGAAAACTCCTAACCCATTCTGTGTTTTCGTTCTCTGTCCATAATTTCTCTGTGATATTGATAGGTAAACAGGCGTTCAGCTAGATTCTTATTAAAGTTTTTTTACTAGGGCTTGTGATCGATGGTTGCCTGGGATCCCTCCCCTTAACTGTAACACGATGTTTTAAAAACAACTGGTTTACAGAGCCTTTAAACTCTTTTCCATCATCAACTTGAATCATCCTAGGGTACTTTAATGGGCCTCGCAGTATATTTGTTGTAAAGCCCCAGCCACAGCAGTTGAGCTTTTATCCGTTAAAGGGTCAGCGTCTTGTATCTGAAGCCATGCAACAACTGTCAAGCATACTTTAAAATTTTTTCTTCTAAAATTTGTCATGTGGAAAATACAGCAATCCATCTGTGGGTGTCATTAAAAACTGAGTTAACAAATCTAGGCCTTATTATTCTTTTTGGGGCAGGCAAATATATTTGCCAAATTGCCTTTTTGAAAGCCAGTCTTTCGCATCTGATTCAGACACTCTACAGCTTTTCTCAGTTTTTCAAAAAGCAGTCCTTTTCCTTTCCAATACCCTTTAGGAGAATAATATATTTTGTACTTTGTAAATTTTCCATAAAAGGACTGTATTTTAATTGTATTTTAATTATTTTTGATTGAATATGCGAGAAGAATGATTGCTCCCATAGCACCCACAATAAAACCAATTTCTGCTATTTTCTGTTCTTCTGATGGCTCATAAAAGTCAGACAGTTCTGGCGGCGGCGATGTTTGAAACTTCTTTCCCCGTCACTAAGTAATACTCATTCATTGCCTCATCAACGTCTGTAAATGTTGCTCTGCATGTCCCTGTTCTCTTAACTTTTTATTAATAAAGTCTAAGTGACTCGCCTTTTCTCATTTAAACGTCTCTTGCTTTAGCTAATCTTCCATTGCCTTGTTGACGTTCTCTCTCTTCATCGAGCAATTTACAACATATAATTGCTCCAAGAGGCT